>DWLS01002959.1:0-16776 GCA_018246255.1 Pachliopta kotzebuea | reverse complement strand
TTTTATTCTATGTTTATTATTATTTCTATTGTTATTATTTATTTATTTTATAATTTCTTTTCACTGTTCGTGTGCACTCTCCCGGTTTGGTCTACTTGCTAAATTTCTACCCGAGATCGCTGGTTATCGATAAGACCGCCTTTTTTTGAAAATCCTTATGTACTTTCTTTTTTTTGTAACTCTGTGATAGTGCAAAATAAAGTATATTTGTATAAACTTGTGATAATATTGCACATTTTTCATGTAAATATCGCTATATATTTTACCTCAAAATTTAAATAAAAATCTATGTGTATATACATAATATCAATCTGCCTCCAGAACGGCATTGATGTGTTCCGGCTGCCAACATATGTAAGCCAGAGTACTTTAAGTACGCTTGAACCATATTCAGCTTTATTGTTATATAACATAATTTCAAAGTTCAAGTGACGGTTCATTATAAATAAAAAAAACATGCCGCAAACAATGAAGTTATTCAAAGTTATATTAAGCTAGAGCAGCAAAAGAAACGAAAGTTGTTATAATAATAAAAGTAAATTTAATTAATGAAATGTTTGTTATCATATCGTATCACTCATATCAAAAAACACTATAAAGCCCATTCATTCTATTTGTTGCTCTTAAAAGAAAGGTTAGGTTATTAACTATATAGTAAACATCAACAATGGAGGTTATTGTTGATTTAATAATAAACAATTAACAACAATGTCATTAACCTAGATTTTAACGTAGTTTTCTACTACATCATAACCGTCACACCCCGCCTCCATTGACTTTGACCTAGTGACTTTTTTTTTATACGTCTCGCGTTGTATTCTATCATTACAATACAGTCGCTTCGATGTTGGATTGACGGTGAAGTATTGTTAGTTTTAATTATTTATAATCGATGCTATGATATTAGTGTAAGCAGATAAAATAACCGCAAGTTAGTGTAAACTGCACAGATAACAATATATGATGTTAAACGTGATACACGAATACATATGACTCGAACATTGTCATTACTGTGGTGTGTTATCGGAACGTTATTTTTTTTTTACATTATTTTTCTCCGCCGCTTTGTCAATGGATGTTTGTTTGAGTGCTCTATTATGTTATTAATATAGTGGTTATTATATACAATGATTGAGCTAAAGTGAACATATTTCATTGGTTAATAAATCAACATTCGCGAAGGTATTTAACTGTTTTGTTTACATTTCGCCCAAACCTTTCTGAAATGCAATTACGTATTTTTACGTTATTTACCAGTCTACTGTACGAAAACCTTCGGCTACGATATCTTTTTGTATTTTAAATTATACGCATGTTAGAGTTCATGGATAATAAGAGAGATTATTATAATTATTTGTTCAAACGCGATATGTATTTGGTATCCGAATTAAAGAAAAGCGTAATATATTCTGTGTGGAGTTAGTCGGAGTTATGTGAGAATTTTTATATACAATACTATATCCCACAGTAGTTATGCTTTACTGGAATGGGGACGCACACGCCGTATAGTTATATCAATGGCCTAACATTGATAGCGTACCTTTATTGTGTGACATTTTCGCGGACGCACAAATGTCACGAGATTATAACTTTCCGCCCACAATTCTGTATCCGTTTAGTAATATAATGAACATAGCATTGTAACTTTACTGCCGTGTATACTTACTAAAAAAAACACTAATACTGCAATCATTTGAATACAAAAGACACGGAATCCTGTATATTTTCTACAACATAAGTATAGAATAGTGTAAATTTCTGGTACGTTATTAGTGAATGAAATTATAGTGAGAAGAGAATTAATTTTGATTTTGTTCAGATGCGTCCCGTATATAAATAACTTTAGTATTGTAACTATTTTGTGTATGCTGTATGTATGTAATTCATGGATTCCAGGTTGTTTCGCTAAGGCATTCGAGCGCATACCACGTTCTATGGCGTCATCGCTGGTCGGCGAGTTGAGCGCGGCGCCTTCTATGACGGGCTCGCTCACTGAGGCTATCGGCCCCGCCGCCCCTCCGATGCAGCTGATGCATGTCCTCGAGTGCACACTTGACATCAAAGAAACCGACGCTAAGGTAAGCAGTTTTACTTTCTGCAACGTTTGTATTATCCAAAAAAGCGATGATATTAGCTGATGGCAAGCAAAGCCTTTGCTCATTACAATGTAGCAGTGATTAGAATGTTAATCAGACCGTGGGCACCATGGTCCGCGTGCAAAGTATCAGATAAGCTGTATACGTCACAAAAGGCGAGGCAGCGCTAACATTATCAGAGAATATATTACAATGTTTAATACAATACAACAATATGATTGTCGCCTTGAGGCAACCCATTAATTTCACTATTTCGCACTTTAGATAGAAATTTGTCACTGGTAAAAGTGGTACTTTTCTGAAATTAGTGAACATTATTGAAACTCTTACGTGAAGTTTTTATTTCTTTATGTATAAGCACCTCAAACACTTGACAACTTTTTATTTTTATTTTTAGGGTACATATAGTCACGTGCCGAAAGAACGTCTCGGCTTCAAGTTACGCGGCGGAATCGACAAGCAAGTTACCATTAACGTGCAGCAAGTCACTAACAACGTACAAGCGGATGTTGATGATCCCCAGGTACTTAACTTATTATTATTTGACCATCGGACATTTTTCTAATAGAATACCTAGCATGTTGAGAAACGGTTATATGTAACGTGTATTTCAAAATCTGGATTCCTTTGTCCATTGACAATATATCAGAATTTTTGTTATGCGTTTTCAGGTATCATATACAGGCGGTCTATATATAGAGCGGTGTTTCGGCATCCTGCTCGCTCCGGGCCGTAGTGTGAAACATTCCGATATGAGGTTACTAGAAATGGTGAGTTTTTTTTTTACCAATTAGTAAACTATTATGTCCTAAATTGTATTCTCTGTAAAGATCTGTGTATATGTATGATATTAATAATATACGTGTATTTATATTATAAGGGAACAGTATTGTTCATTCCTTCTTGCCTATTGATGTTCATTACTGAATTAAAGCGTTGTCAAAAAGAATGTATTGCCATACTAGCGAGGTTTGTTGTGCATATTGAGGATATTCCATAATTTTCTTTCAAAATTGTTATATTAGCAGAAGAGTTAATTCAAAGAAAATTGTTTGTACAAGTAAATTTTTTAGTTTCTCTTTGGCATTTATTTTGTATTTGTTTATTTAATATTATCAGGTGAGTGGAGCTTCTGGCGGGTCAGGGTGCTCAGTGTGCGCTTTGTGGAACGCCGGTGAATCGGCATTAGCGGCTTTCAACGTTGCGAGCGGCGATGGTGCTCCCGCATATATGTCACTCGCCCTCGATCTGGTCATCAGAGGCATCAGAGATCCGCTTAGGTTTGTATGAAACAAATATATAATTAGAATGTTCAGATAAAAAGCTATTGAATAACAGGTAGTGGGTTTTAATATGTTTTCCTTAATTAATAAAACTTTTTATTTAATTCTCAGACTTAACTTTTTTATTTCAAGTTCAATTTGTTTCAATAAAATCTAATACCATGTTCACTTTTTGTCACTTAACTGGACAAAAATGTTGAAAAATTTATTTTATTTTTTATTTATTTCTTTAATTACAGATTGATAATTGAAACACCAGTGAAAGTATACCCTCCTACGGAGAGATTTTGGTATTATTCCAAGAGGCCACTTGTTCAACAGTTTTACATTAATCTTAAAGAGGTAATTTGATCCACATTTTCGTAAAATTAATTGTTTTACTTTAATATGATTTCTTTATGTACACATAGCGTAAACCTATCAAATGACATACTTTTAAAACATAATTATTTAAATATGATGGATAAGTTATATATCTTCAAAAATATTTTTTATTTATTTAATTTATGTCCTTATCGATGTTTCTAATATACAAGTTATAATAAGAGTCGCAAGACAATCTGTTGCTCTAAAAAATCTAATTAATGTAGTTATTAAAAATAGTTTTATTTATAATTTAACAGAAAACAAATATCATAGTTTAGAAATATATTTTAATTTTTCAGTCAATAGATGCTCTGGGTCAGCTACAATATGAAGTTGCTAGTGTCGAAACTTCTGGAGAGTTAGACAGGTCGCGGCTCAACCTGCCTCTATCACTTTCTAGTCTGCTACCATCGCCGCTGTCTACCGCACCAGCGCCACCCTCCCCTTCGGAACCTGACTCAGGTATTACAATTACAGTCTATTAATCTCCATGATTGAAGTGCCTCTATAATTGTACTTGTAATTTTGTACTCGCTTTGTTAGATGTGCAAGTTGCGAAGAGCGTTATTTTGGTACAGACCAGATAAAAAGCTGCAGCCTTTTTCCTAGAGTTGTTCCCTCTTTGTTAAGGTAATGGTGGTGGAAATGATACTAAAACTTGAACTATATCATTAACCAGATGGTGATGAACCGTTGCTGAGTGGTACTGGTGAGGTTTCGAAAGACTGTGGCGTCGACGTGCTCGAGAACTGGGCGCAAGTGCTCAGAAGGTTTGTTAAAGTTTCTTTTGAATATTATTGTTTAAACAACAACTAACTGTCCAATTAAATCATCCTATGTTAAAAAGTCATGTTGATGTTACAAATATTGAGATAAGAGATATGTAGAAATGTTCAGATAAGATAGTCTTTGACTTTTAATTTACGGTGAAATATCGATTTTGTCGCCAATATTGGAAAATTCTTTAAAATTTTGTGCTTATTATTATTATTGTTTTTGTCCTTTATTTATTAATAAGTTGCTCTCGTCAGCTGGATTGGTCCCCGACCGCGTGCTCTTGGTCAACTGGTGCGCGTGGGCGTGCCAGAAGCGTTGCGCGGCGAGGTGTGGTTACGGCTAGCCGGCGTCGATCAAAATGACAAGCTTATGGAAACGTACAGGACGCTAATTAGTAAGGTGAGTGGCCAAGGTAATAAACATTTAATATTCCCACTGTTAGAACTTGGAGCAATTAATCAAAAGAAAAGGTCATTCACGTAGTGGTTTTATTTCTCATTTGACAAGAGAAACGCTACCGTTACAGCTATCAATACTAACTAAATTTATCGTCAACACCTAATTACATCTAAGAATTTTGTTAATTTTACAACTATCGAATATGCTTTTATTCAATATCTTATTTACATTCATCATATCATATTTAACCAAACGTAGGAATGCCCGTTCGAGGCGGTGATTCAGCGCGACATAGCGCGCACGTTCCCAGCGCACGACTTCTTCCGCGAGGCAGGCGGCCTGGGACAGGATTCACTACTGCGCATGGCGCGAGCTTATGCTGTTTACGACCACGAGGTCGGCTACTGCCAGGGACTGAGCTTCCTAGCGGCAACATTGCTCTTGCATGTAAGATCTTGTATTATCCTTATGAACACTATGTACACCTTTGTTTGTATTAGTCTATCTATAACATTGTCTTTCTTATTAACTCAGTCAAAAAATAATAATTATGCAATTATCGCTTATGACTTATTTCATTTCTGTTGAAAAAAAATGTTAGTTTATTAAAATCGTATTTAAAAGTTTTCAGTTGGCTGGTAGATTATAGTAGTTATATAGCACGAACTGTGTCAACCTTCCTTAATATGATTTGTATCTAATGTATTTATATACCGATTTTTATGAACATTATTATTAAGGAATTGATGAAATTGTTTATTTATGTAAAGATGCCGGAAGAGCAAGCATTCTGCTTATTGGTGCGTCTGATGTACGGCTATGGACTGCGAGAGCTATACAAGGATGGCTTCGAAGCGCTCTATATGAGATTGCATCAGTTAGACAGGTTAATGGAGGTAAGTACAATCAATAGTATTTTATAACAAGATAAGGAAAAGATCCCTAACAGACTCGATTCATGATATAGCATGTGACATTCATTATATCCACTCACTGACAATTTTTATTACCACAACCATGAAACCGGTAACACATTATTATTCACAATTTCAACTATTGAACATGGAGTCCAGAGAAGTGTATTTGTTTGGTATACTGCGAGTGTATTTCCTATAGACCAGTGTAGTATATAGTAGTGACCATCACATGAAAAGTGCTACACCTTCTATAGATTTATTGTCATCTTAGTTGCCCTTTACGATTAGCTCAGGGCATAGTGTGATGGAATTTATTGTTTTTTTTTACTGTCGTTGACGGCAGCAATTGATGCTGATGGGCAAATTAAGTAGTCACACATATTAATAGTTGCCACAACAAACAACAACTCTTTTCAGGAGCAGTTGAACGATCTGCGCGCTCACTTCCAAGAGTTGGGTGTGGAGCCCCACATGTTCGCATCACAGTGGTTCTTGACTGTGTTTACCGCAAGATTTCCTTTACCCTTGGTCAGTTAATGTGACAATTTTTTACTAATTTATTTATTTAAAAAGTTATATCAACAGTGCCTTGTGTAAAACTTGACTGTACAATTTGCAACTTCATGAATTCATAATAGTTGTTTATAACTAACGAAACTCTTACTTTTATGCAGAAAGTGTATTGGTCATGTTCCCAGTTGAGTTTGACAGAAAACCAAAACGTAACAATATTAACATTCCTCTTGAAAAAGAAAGACCAGTCAGTGTCTCTACTGTGGGAACATAAAGTGGATTGCAGAGTTACGGTTGGGTGCAAACCAGCTATAGTAAACATCCAAATTTTTTTTAAACCTCTCATTCATCTTTTATTTTTTTAATTAAAACTTATTATTTCATTTAAATTAAAATTAAGTGTTAAGTATTTTTTATTATTTTCTATATACATATTAAAATGTTTCTTTGCAGGTCTACCACATCCTCGACGTGTTTCTACTGCAGGGCATGGACACGTTGTTCCAGGTTGCGCTTGCGCTGCTGTCTCGTTCGCGGAAAGATTTGCTCCAACACGACTTTGAAGGCGTACTGAAATACTTTAGGTACCGCTTACAAATACTCGATATCGAAAATGAAATCGTAACGTATTTATTAGCGACAGCAAATAGCTGGATATTTTTTTTTAATTGCAAACAAGGCAAGTAGCGAGTTTTGGTTCATTATAACGACACTCATGGTCCTGATGTTCCTACTAGGCATTCATATGGCAAGAGTCGAGGACATTTATTTCACTATTTAACAAAAGAAACTATTTTTGTTTTCTATAGTTATCATTAGGTCAGGGTTGTTTTATATAGTATCACGTACAATTAGGTGACAGATACTATGTCCCATAAACCATATCACCAATTAAAAAAAATTATTGCAGAGTAACATTGCCGAAAAAGTGTCGCGCTGAAGAATCATCTCGTCAAATCGTAAAGCTGGCTTGTAGCATCAAAGTGAAGCGGTTACACAAGTACCAGCACGAGTACGAAAAGTTTATCAAAGGTAAATTGATGATTCAGTGATGAACATGTTAAATGGATAATTACACCATTTTTATGAACTTCTTAAGAAAACTTATTAGGACATTTTTTCATTTTTAAAGGTATAGTAATTATTGTCTGTTACTACTTTTTAGAATCTGCTGAAAAGGAGAAAATCAATGTAGAACTGGAACGTCTCAAAGTAAGCAGTGCTCAACTCCAGCAAGAGAAGGAGTCGCTCGAATCACAGTTGGCTCAAGTAAGTATTATTTTTCGAAACTATCTAGTAGAATATAGTAAGCAAAGTGTCAATACAACGATTTCACTTTCCTTACTATATTCGACGTTTACAGCCACTCAGATCTGATTGGTACATCATATGAGTGCACTGCTCTGCCACTTCTCTAACGCCTACTATCATTCCTTGCACTACTACTCGATCAGTGAACACATCATTCCGTCTACACACATGACCTCATTAATGCATGGTGTAAAGTGACAATGAGATTGTGGGTGGAAGTAAAGAGTGCTCGTCCTAACGCTCTGACTTCCATGTATTCCTTCACAATCGGAACACCGTAATGCCATTAAAGCGACAGGTCAATATGAAGAGGTAACTAGCTAGGCAAACAGTCACAATAGATAAAATCGAATTAGGGGCCGCTGTTTTATGAGACAAAAGTTTAGCTACGGAAGTTTGAATGTATGCAATGAAAAATGTATATGTGCTTGATTTATAATTTATAAGTTGAAAACATATCTAAACACTTTTAGAGTCGCAGTGCATTGGAGGAAGCGCAGAAAGAATCAACGCACTACGCTGCGGTTGCGCGCGATTATCGCGAAATATGTGCGCGGCTTGACAAGCAAGTGCATCACATGCAGGTATTTTTTTATTTATTTAACCATTTAGCTATTTATATTATCCATAACATAAAATTATGGCGTCAATCATATTTTCCTGGACATACAAAATATTTGGAGTTATGTAAACCTTAACTTCATGTACATAACTTACTAAAAATGAAAAGTGTTAAAGAGGAGAAATCTTAATAAAAATATCGTAAACATTCTAAGAGTTGCACAAATGTGAAATTTGTAAAGATGTGAAGAGGTGACTTCAAATGGAGAGCAGTGAGTGAAGCAGTGTTTGCTATCCTTACTAGCTCCATAATGTTATAGCAACATATCATATATCTTCAGGTGAACGCCCTGCTTGTCTCGCCACTGAGTCAACTGAAAAAAACATAAACTTGACACAGTGGTATTCTGTTTCTAAAATCCTAACAATTTTTTTTTGTGATATTTTTATGCTGACTTAATTTTTTTAATTTTTTTACAGGAATATGTTAAGAATTGTGTTAACTGCAGTGTGAAACTTGCTCAGAAGGACAATAAAGAAGGTAAATATTATGCATGACTGAATTAAAAAGTTATTTACTTTGACGAACCTCAATTCAACAACAGGGCTTTAGTTAGGATGATATGGACTGTAGTGGGTTGTAGTTCTACTAGCTACAATGCGTAGCACTAACCTAAGATCCACTACTACCTGGAAACTGAAAAGTAGAGTTTCAACTTTTACTGATTAAGTGATTTATTGTACACACTTGTTTGACAGAATGTGAACAGAAAGGGCAGGATAAACAAGAGGGATCTAGTGACACCGAGGCGCGGCTCCGGCAGCGCGTGCGTGATCTGGAACTGGAGCTCGCACAGGTGAAACTGGCGCATGTGCAGGCACAATGCAGTAACCAGGTCTGTTGTTTAAACCGGTTATGTCAGTTTGATGTTGATAGTAATTTCATAGAACTTAAATAATTTTTTTAATTATATTTGTAGATAAAGAAAACTACCAGAAATTATTATGTTATATTGTAGTCTTAATGTAAAACACTGTTTTAGGAGTTGAGCCATCAGTTGAACGCCGCCCTCAATGAGATGCAGGTGAATCAGAAGCAGACGGTTACTCCGTGGCTGGTTCGCACCCTCGGTAAGCTTGAAGTCTCGCTGCTACTAATGCACTCGCACTCGAACACGTTCCCGCATGCGTGTACATATATATACATGCATATTAATAATTTTTAAATCTTGCTCACGGGTTTTTTTTACAAACTTACTCAATTTTTTTAATTAAAAATATTTTTTTTTTTGGATTTGTGTAAAACGTGAATAATAGATGACTAATAATAAATATAAAACTCAAGCATATTTCAATGTAACAAAAAAATGTATACTTTCTATAATACTTGGTTTATTGTTAAGACAATTTAATATATGAGTTTTAGTTATTTGTTGATTGTTAAAAATTAAAAATATATATAATTTGCTCAACCACTGTATATGTTTGTGTATGCGTATGTGTGTGCGTGTTACACGACTTAACGTGAGATTCTCATGGCCTTCAACGTTTCTTTATGAGTTGCATATTTAATGTGCTATTTGATCTATTTGCTTTTAATATGTATCGCTATGGAGATGTCAGAATTTTTTTTATTTATAAAATAATTATCAAACAAGTAGGTAGTATAGAAAATTTGTTATAAAAATTCATGTATACAATTTATAGGTCTATAATAATTAAATTAAATAAAGATTTGAAAAAGATATTTATTTGATATTGAATAATTATAGCACGTAAAGTCTTCGATACTTTATATATTTTTTTAGTAATCTTTGAATGTATTTTAATTGTGAACGAGTGTAAGGAATTTCATCTCTATAACGATACTGAATAAAATTAAATTTATATGTTTACTTCATTGTAGGTCATTAACCAGACGATCGAACTTAACCAGAGCCGAGGTGATTGTGTTGCGTTTCTATTTCTGTCGTTTTCAAATCAACTGCCTGTTTAGTGGAAATTTCACTGGAGTAACTGAATAGAACTCCGAATGACTCCTTCGCTATGTACATGGTTAAGAGCCTTTCCGTTATCTAATAATAAAATTTTACTGCTACCAGGAAAACAATAATATGCTTCGCTTGACGCAACAACCGCTATGAACCGATCATATGGTGCGTTTCTATTATCTCACCTAACATTAATGTGTTGTTCTTTTATCTTTCAAAATTATACAGGTGTTGGTTATTCATAAAACAATGTAAAACTTAATATTTCCTGGTCGTAAATTTAAATATAATCTCTGGTATAAAACCCTAGTGACCCTCGCTAATTCTTATAGTGCATGTATTAAACATAACCCTGCAAAGCTAGTTAAAAACCTGCAGAACCAAATTCCACTATCTGGTTTAAATTTGGTTACCTTACAAAATATACACTTGCATGTCATTGTATGTACATGTTTTTTTTTTGTTGCATTTAACATTAAAGTAAAATAATTTTTTTAAAGGTAAACAACAGGTTGTCGTTTTCTAGAGTATATCAGCAGCTAAATAAAAAAATAAAGTACTGTACTCCAATGTGAAGGGTGTTCTTTGTAAGCTAATGAAATTACTGTGGTAACGAGACTTAACACCTTATGTTTTAAGGTGACGAGCTCAATGTGCTGTGTATATCAACCTAACCACCGTCATATTATTATGGGCGAATCACTTTTAGGTGAATATCCAGTACGTCCCTTTCTTGTGCTCTTCAGCCAAAGAAATTTATGTTCAAATTTAACATTTACAGAAGTATTAAAATTTAAATTTTATTTATATACAATTAATTAAAATTGTTACTATGTATGTATAATTTAATTAGGTTAGAATATACTTTAACAAAGGATTTATTTAGTGCTACATATTTAACTCTACACGGGGCTTGTATTTAGTATATACCAATATATGCACATATATGTTATTATTATTGTATTGTGTGTAGGCTATACTGTTATAAAATAACATAGATAATATTTTTATTAGTATTAATGGTTAATTGAAAATAAATATATTTTGAAATTTGGTCAGTGCTAAGAATTTATATATAAGAATTGATATTTTGGAAATAATTTAAATTTACTCACTCCCTGTAGGTTCCATCATGGAGGCTGCGCAAAATCGTCCCTCATTCCAAACGTACCTTCCAAATTCGAATCAAGAACCACAGCAATCGCCATCACTGCACAGGCAAGGCTCTCTAACTAACGTGCAAGCTCACGCGCACACTAACCTTGACAGGCGCGTATCCGAACCGTATAGTCCGGATGTCGTCAGGAGGAAGAAGGATCTCAACGCGAAAAGGCATTCCATGCTCGTGGAGTCCAACATAACCAAAGAGGCGAAGGAACTCAATCGCAGGAGCCACGACGTCACAATCGTAAAGAACTTGTCAATGGGTTGACAAAACAGTTCAGTATTCAATTTTTTTTCGTTTAGCTCTATGTTAGAATAGAGATGTCGCTTTTTATAAGTGTCAGGGTTGCCAGATATGTAGGAACTATGAACATATATCACTTAGGGAGATGCTAAAAATTAACTGTGAAATATATAGCTGTGAGTATGTTTAGGTGGTAATTTGCAGCGTGTGTTATACTAGTCCTTATAATATTATAGTAAAAGGTTGTTCACATATCCCAAGATTGGCAACATCGAACTTACTTTACTACAGAGTATGAAGAAAGATATGTTCCGAACATCTTTTGAATAGACAAGTGCATATAAATGTACTAGTCAATATGAGTATTTTGGTTGTATTGCGTTTTGGTTTTGGTGGAATAGCGGGATTAATATTTATCTGTGGAGGTCATATAGAAATAGTTTATGGTTAAAATCACTACCAACATTGACGGCAGTGTTCTCATCAAGCTATATTTTAAAATCAGACAGGATTATTACTGTAATCAAGTTTTTCATTTGATTTTACTACATAAGTTTATAATCCTGATACTTTTTGGAATATGGTATAATATACCAAGTTCAGCTTGCCATTATTGTGTAAGTAATTTTTCTACACATTAGGTACACACTAAAAATTTGAGTTTATCTTTAAACTTCATTATCATTAAAATAGTATTAGAGTGCTTTTTATTTCTTAAATAAGTCAGAATAACTTAGAATTTTCTTTCTCGAATATTCCATATTTAAATTAAATATACAAAATTCAACATTAATTTCTGTGTGACGAAGGGAGTGCCTTTGTAATAAATGAAGGTAAGGAATGCTTAAACTATTTCGTAACAGTATTTTTAGGATATAGTCTACTCCATAAATATCATTCTATTCGAAAACAGATTATAAAAGTTTAACTGATGCATATAAATTTACTAGAACTATTGTAAATATTGAATGTGTGTAAAAAATTACTTTGATTTATGATTTTTTTTTATTTAAAAAAATAAGGTCGAAAATCTACGAAAGAAGTGGTTTAAAAACTAAGACTATATAATCATAGGGTTGTAACAATATTGATATTATAAATCATCAATAGATTACTCGCGGCGAGTTATATTCGATATTATATAGTTAATAATACTCACTGCCGCATATATACTCGTATTGCATATGTTGGTGAGATATTTCTTCTCAGCAGGATTTATTATAATTTTAAAAAGAAAACTGGAACGTTGACGATTTCAAATTATGTTTTTATTTTTCTTTTGTTTTCCTATATACTTTTCTAGATTGGTTTTTATGTTTGACGAAAGGATAAATTAGTCAGTATTAAAACATCGTCTTTACTTTATATATCTTATGATTAGAATAACATTTATACTTTACTAGCGTAGCTTTTTCTATAGAAATCATTAAGCTTGAATAACACAAAAGCCATTACATGGTTATTGTCTATGGTTTTCGGCATAAAAAGATTATTTACTTTCTCTGATTAAAGACTTCTATTAAAATAGCTTGTTTATTTAAAACTGCTATAACATTTTTGTTGTAATTATTTATTATTCATTTTGTAAATTAGTATTACATCTCATATTGCGAAAATATTTCAATCGACAAGATATTTGTTAATAAATTACAGCAGCGATATATGTTAAACGATTAAACAATGTTTCTCTTACGTTAGGTACAATGAAATCAAAACATTGAATGAAACTTTGGCTTAACATACTTGACTAACATCAAAATGAATAATTAATTCAGCTATTCGCAAATTTTTTTCTGTTTAAAATACAAAAAGCTGCTGTTTTTATTAACAAAATGTTTTCATGTAAATTTTACAGATGCTAAAAATATTGGCTTCACGTTAAAAGGCTGTATGAGGTTAAGTCTTCTGCCTTTTTTTTTACTATTTTGACATTAAGAATTGGCGCGCTCTCGGTATTCTTTTATCTGTTCTTTATGATTTGTGATACTCAGTAGTATGATAGCCACGAGAATGAGGAGAAAATGTTTTAGTCGATGAATGCATAGTATGCGTTTAATATGAAAAAAGCTTGCCATTCCGCACGTCTTGTGAATTTCGTAAGTGTATGTAAATATTAACTTATGCATACAAAATTAGATTTGTCGTGATGGTTTATTACTGCACCTATATATCTTTATTACCGTTTCTTGCGGGGTAAAGATACCGACTATGAAAGGATATAAGTGTTCGTTGTATGTTAATAAATTATCTTAAATATATCTCACGTAGTCTTCAGTGAAATCCATATCTGTAGTTTAGTACGCATTTAATAATGTTTTTGATTACATAAGTCTAACAATTAATCTGTATTGGATTCTATATCGTTTCATTGACAATAATCTTTTCTAAAGAAAAAAAAACTATTTTAAAATTATAAAGCGGTCTATATCTATTTGTAATGGACATATATCTTAATGTTAATTATTTTAGTTATGTTGCTACATATAAAATTAATAAAGGTTTGAGTTGGTTTCGTTTTATTGCCACTAGCCCGGTTACTCGATAAAGTGAATAATTTTTCCTATATCCGGGAGTCGGCCATTATTTATAATCTCAAAAGTGTTATTTTCCTCTTTAGTATGATCTCTGTTAGTTAAAAATATTTACTTGTGTTTATTTTCTATAGTTTATTATATCGTACTTTCATTTCCATTGATTAAAATCTTAACGCTAGATTTAAACATTATTACCAATTGCATGTTAATTATATTTCATACGATTATATTAAATACACGTTTAAGCTGAAAGTTATAAAACTTACTTTACCAGGTGAATTTGCGTTTCTATAGTTTTTAAAATTGTTGTCACTGATTTAAACTTATTTATACCTAACTAAATCGATGTATCTGTATAAACGTAGTCATTAAGTGAAAAAAGGCACTGTTTAATATTTGGCCTGCCATAAATAAGCTTCACTGTATGCTTCTATAATGTTATAGTATTATTTGTTTACACCACATACATGTATAGCTTTATAAATATCGCGGAGATGCAGAAAAAAAAAACAAATTACGGTTAGTGTCAGTTGTATTCGCTATGGAAGTGTTGTTTTAGTCTCATTAATGGAAATAAAGATTTTACAAATGATCCATTGTTTATATTTTCATTTACCATTTCCTAAAAATTTTCAATCCTCACGAATTAAATCATAACGATAACAGGATTTACCTTGAATTAAACAAGTGTCTTTTTTTCTATATGTTACCAAAGCAAGTTGTACAACAGGTGAAAAAAACATTGGTGAAGCCATACCATCATTTTACAAATCAATACGTTGTGAAAGGTATTTTAAAAGATAGCAGTTTCAAATCATGACTTGAACATCCTTATTTAAACGACAATGTCCGTCCGTCCGTCAAAAATTTTCAATCTCGAGCACTACAAGGTGTAGGAGGCTGAAAATCTCATACAGACAGATCTCGCTTAGATATGATCAGAGCCGTTGGAATTTTGTTGTTATGTGGTCGGGTTGTTGAGTTGTGGGTGCCTAAAGTTGTAGAATTTTGTATGGGCCACTTGTGTATACTATTTGCACATAGTTTATTGGGTAATGAGGATCTCTAATTTTGCAACTGTGTGAAGTTAATCTTGGAACTAGATTATAACCAGCTGATTTGAAAGTCAGCCAGCGGATGCACAAGCGCATGTTTATAACCAATCAACACGTCAAACATGCCATATGAAAATTTCTGTATTGCGAGTCGGAAAATTATCTGGTATAGACTTTAGTAAATATATCAGAATTTTGTATGGGCACTTGTTTCTTTAAGACGAAAATCAAAGTAAGTAAAGTAAATTCAACCTTTCGTTTATTTTCAGAATACTGCCATCTAGCGTCGAGCGGAGGAAATTCATTGGAAAATATCTATCATAAATAGTAAACTATTCACCGGAAGATGTCAGGTTTTTATTAAAAAATTATTTATACGGACCTTTTGTAAACATTTTATTAGTCATACTGCGCTTCACATGATGGCATTTTTTAATAATTAAATAGATTTGAACTCAAAGTGCGCCAGCCAGCGTGTCGTGTTTGCATGACGCAAATCGTACGACAATAAACAGATGTAGTATTTAAATCCAGTTGCGAGTATATTTTATTTCCAAGGTTAACAGAAGGTAAATGACCTTAATTTAAACATAACATAACAACACTTTTTTATATTGTATAGCAAAGTTATTAAACACATGTTTTAAAATATTATTTACATAGTTTCGTTAAGACAGGGGTAGTTAGTTGTTGTCTCTTCGTACAGATACGAAACAATAAAAGTAATAAACATGATATCTATAACATATTAGTGTCTAGTCGAGCGTAATATTTGAATCGTCTTAACATTAATTAAACAGACAAGAAACTTATTCCACGTCATATATGAAGAAGGGCCGAAGCAGCTTTGGCGATAGGAGTGGGTCACATAGTCGTGGTCAAGTCAAGATCTTATAATTTAATTTTTATAACAATAGATACAAGTAATAAGTAGGTATTTTATGAATGTACGAAAGTACTGTACTTAAGGAAATTTATTCTTTATTGAACACTTGAAAAACTTAACACATAATAACTTGTACTTATACACATACATAATGCCATCTTCTATTGAAGAGTACTATCACACACGGAATGAGGCATCATACAAAGTTACTACAATATATTATATTCAATTAATTAAACAAGTGGAGCATACAAAATTCTGAAACTTTGTGCACCCACAACTCGGGAACCCGACCACATACCAACAAAATTCAAACGGCTCTGATCTTATCTAAGCGAGATCTATCTGTATGATAAATTTCAGCCTCCTACCCTGAGTAGTTCTCGCGATTGAAAATTGTTGACGGACAGACGGACATAGTCGTTTAAATAAGGATATTCAAGGTATGTAGTTACATAAAATCTGTATGGTGACAAAAAAATCATTACGTTTAATTAGTGGTTCACCTAAGTCCTAGAACCAGCTCATGTCACGACCCCTATGATTCGCCGTTGCATATGAACAATAAGCGATATTAATTGACGGTGAAATGTATTTTCTTTCGCGATCAGAGGCGTTGAATCGTCGGACTTGGGTGTAAGTGGTTGGAAACAAAAGGTCGTTTTCACCGGACTGGTGT
>DWLS01002958.1:0-16780 GCA_018246255.1 Pachliopta kotzebuea | reverse complement strand
TAGAAAATTGCATAAATACGTTAAAAAATTACATTATTGGTCTCTGCTGCTAGAGCCTATCTAGGTATGTCTAATCGCAGCTCCTATATATTTTGCTGTAAGTTAGTGAAATTACTGGGATTAACTTACGTCTAAAATTGTATCATAATGAGCGCTATGTACACGTCACTTATCACCAGAGTTCACTTGGCCTTGCTCATTTTGTCGCCGCGTTGAATCAAAAATAAAACGAATGGATTTTATTTAAACAAGTGATATCAAAGAAATGATAGAAGATGTAATAAAACAATGTTACAGCCGGGCCTTGAGCGGAAAGCTATAATCTTTACAAATAAGTTTTGAATAATACCTCCCCCAAGGCCCTGGAGATTGACAACACAATTAAAACTGAACGGAGAGCAATCCATTAATCCAGTCCAATGCCACAAAAATGAAGTGGTGGATATAAAACGGGGCTTGCCATTTTCCTTCCCAGATATCGGACCGATAATGTTTTTATCGAGAGTCATCTCTAACTTTTATTGGCAAGATTAAAAGCTTCCGATACACGAGGCTGACCGAGCTGGGCTGGCCTGGGCCGGGCTATACCGCTTTCAGTGTAATCGGCTGTAAAGCGAAAAATTAAACTTGAGTAGTTTTTATTGTTACAAATCCTTAAACGTAATATACAATACTTAACCTCAATTTTCTATTGCTAAATGTGACAAGTCCCTGAATAGTGTATTCAATATTATCATTCTTATATACAAACATGTAAACACAAGAAGGAAAGAGAAAGATAATAAAGAATATAAAATTCCGTCACATTTTGCGGGGAAAATAATGGAAATATATATATATAAAGCACATATATGTGAAAACATGAGGATGATTATCATCTAATCTGGTCTCAGAGACAGAATAGCAGAATTTGCCACCACGTGCCAATGTACTGAGCCCTGGACCATTCTGTCTATTCATATAAGAACATTTTATTTTAAATGTAGAAAGAAATAAGTTTTAGATAATTAAACGCTTTTTATTTACTATTAGATGTTGATAGAACAATTTATATTATTATAGGTGTTCGGGTTAAAAGACAACCATCACCAACCAAAATCTATAGCATGTGCTAAAGAATAAATTTACCCAAATAAGGTACAAACAATATATTTGTTTTAATTTATCGAAATGACCTTAAACTTCAGTCCTAATAGGACCTCCGTAGATGGTCTCCAGCAAAATGGGACATACGTAGTGATGCTATATATAAATCAAAATTGTATAACTCGCAGTAGTTTTCACATGACTCTCTACTGTTTGCGGTATTCGTGAAATTATCGACGTACACATGGAAATTGGAGCGAGAGGTTGGAGGATGTTCCCGTGCATTCGAACAGCAGCCAATGATAGAGTCAGTTGCAATGGCTTGCACCCGAGGCGTTTTCAGGTCGGCGATATTATGCGATAACATCGAAAATTCAGCGGGATCCTGTAAATCGGGGACTTGTTCGGAGGCTGTATTACATGAAGTAAACTGCTGTTAGCTCGTGAAATTACTAGAGCGAGGAACCAACACCTTATACGTATGAAGGCGAGCAGCTCTACAAGGTGATATGTATACCATTTTAACCACCGCTTTGTTATTAGCAAACGTATCACTTACCATCAAGTCGAAGCCTCGTTTGACTCGACGAATAAGTTGATATAGAATTGAACATTGGCCTCCCTAAAACATTTCCAGCGCGTCTAGTTCGATAGACCCTGCATACGATCACCGATCATCACCAAGTGGACTGACACCTGGTATACAATCATCACATCTTAACAATTCTAAAAGTTTAAATACTACCTGATGAAAGAGAAGATTCAAATGAAGAACGCTTTTCTGTACAGAGATATGTAAAGAGAAAAGAAAGGAAAGACAATCAAAGAATATAAAATTCCCTATCCCTCTTTGCGAAGGAAGAGAAGAAAATAAAAAAAGGTGATTGTGATCGAGATTAAGGAGAAAAGGATTCTGTATGGTTGATGGCGGGATCAACAACATGATCTATAGTGAACATCTAAAGCTACCATAAAACTTTTTATACTGCGTCAAAGCTCGACCTCGTCTCCTCAAATTTGTGCTCCGTGTTCTCAAGAAGCCGGTGGAATTACCTCGCTATCAAGACGCAGCATCTTATGTCTCAATTTGTTATAATCACTCTCGCTTACCGTCAACTGCCTGTTGTGCTCCTCGTATAAATTAATTCTGATTATAAAGCAACACATATTTATTTAAAAAGGTAATAGAAAATACATTCCTTTTAAATACCATCACTGCTGGTAGATTTCATTAGGAGTAAAATCCCGGGGTCTTCCGCAATGCACTGATGATGATCACCGTTTTAGTTTTAGTGGGTATAAATCCCACATAACCCTGACTTCCACCCATAAGCAGGATTCTTTGGAAGATTTCCCCTTCCACAAAAAAAGGTAGGTACCACTTCGGTAACTATTTCTACAGCCAATATATATAGGTCACCGTATTCTTGTATACATTACTCATATTTATATACAGTATACAACTGGTGGTAGGTCTCCGGTAATACCACAGCTCCTATTGCAGCTGATAAATAGTACTGTGCGAACATTACTGTGTTCCGGTTTGAATGGTGATGTATGCTAATAAAATTACTGGGGTAATGAGAAAACACCTTACATTTCAAAGCGATAAGTGTAATATGTATTGTATACCATCTTAACCAGGGTCATGTTATGGGTTAGCATATCACTTAGCATCAAGTGACCGCTTACCTCGTCTTATCTCTGCGGCGAATAAGTAACATATATATTCAGATACTTTAAAAGCACTTGTCCATAATTCGCGATGAGAAATCTGCGTTTTAATTTTGTTTAGTGTTTACTATGTTTGAAACGATTGAAAATTTGAAAGCGCGATCTCTAAAATGTTTCGTTTATTAATAAAGCTTAGCGATGTTATAATCGTTCTCTCGTAAACTTGGACATGGTATTTTTCTATCTTTTCTATTCTTTTCGTTGCTTCCTTAACGTACACTTCCTTTTATCTTTCATAATTTCCTCTTCTATACTTTTACTATATACACTGTTTTCATCTATAATGCAACTCCTCTCACTACCCTCTCTACTTACCGTTTACATTCTTTGGTGACTTTCTCTTTTGTTTCTTTCTCAATTTTGTACTATTTTCCACGTAGATTTTTGTTTAATGTTTACCACCACGCGATTTAATACATGTCTTAAATCACGTGATATAAGTTGTTGTTATACTAACTACACGTGAATTGAATAATTCATTGGTGTAGCGAACTATTGAAGCGTTGCAGTTCAGATGCTGTACACAATGAGGAGAGGTGCCGGGGTTGACCGGGCATCAAATTCACGAATTTACGGCGTCGAAACAAATCAAAGCTCAGCGCAAACAGCTCGCAGTAAATCATTCCGGCAATTTGAGATGTTATCTTGCGGATACGGCGGGTACCTGCTATTGAGCGGCGGGTACCTATTATTGCGTCACATACAAATCAAACCGTCCGACTACCAACCGGTAATGATAAAGTGAAACTACTTAATATTTGTTAACCCAGGAGAAATGCTCATGAATACCCCCACTGGAAAAAGACGAAGGTTATGTGAGATTCTTACTCACTAAAACCCCTGGGAATTCCGACTCGGCTCGTTTTTTGATGTGGTGTGGGATTATTTATTTCACCAGCACCACATCACGAGTGTTTACAACTGCAAACTCATCACAAGAGAGAACCGGTCCTTACCGGTAGTGAAAGTCCGCGTATCCACTACACGAGTCATTAATTCCATTACATAGTTTAACTTGTGATAATTTTCGTATTTATATATAGAATTGTATGTATAAGTACATGTATGTACCATATAATGACTATTATTATTTTAGCTTAAAATCTAACTTTCTCTCTTCACCAACCACAACATCTCCCACCTCCTAGGTTGACTGGAAGAGAATGCCTGTAGACATTAAGCCCGCCTATTGGACACAAATTTTAGGTGTTTCAAAAAAGTTTTGAAACAAAAATTATTGAACTTATTTAAACATAAAGTTATTATGAAAACGAATTACCAGTTTAGACTTAAAAAGAGATAGCAAATATATCTAGATAGAAGTAGAAAGAGTTTGTAAGTTTCCTCGCAGTATGTCTCAGTTTTTCTGCGTTCCCTTTCATAGTTTGGGTAAAGATCTTTAATGTTTATTTTGTTTCTTTCCTTCACAACTTTCTCTACTTACTACTACCTCATGCTTTCCATTATCTTTCATATCTTTTATTCACACGTTTCCCTCGTCACATCTTCATCTTATACTAATTTAATTTCATGGTATATCCGGAGACAATCTAGGTAAGTATCACTACAGCTACTATTTCCACCATCTAATCGTACTATGCAAATATTACTGTGTTTCAGTTTGAATGGTGTGCTAGTTAAATTACTCAAGTACGAGCGACGAGCGCAATGTGGTGCTGTAAATCTGTCCTACTGTTTGTGCTGAAAAGTCTCCACAAGGTGGAACGACGATCTGGTGAAGGTCGAGGGAATTCGCTGGATGCAGACAACGCAGGACTGATAGGAGTGAAGATGTTTGAAGGAAGCTTATGTTCAGCTGTTGGCGTTTTTATGTTGATGATCATCATCTTAACAAGCGTGAACCATTAGGTGAACAAGTTGCTGGTAATATATAAAACAAAATTGCTATGTAAATTGATGCAAATATGTAAGGAATCAATCGATACAAATATATAGTTAAAAACAGTATTAGGCCAAAAGTCGGAAGTCCACTTAAGCGGGCGCCGGGTGTCTTCGCTGATAAAATGTTGTAACATGAAAAATGTCAGACAGCAGTTGAGAATAGGTTAAGTTATGGCTCCTGTGCAGCGCCAACGGTAACCCTCACCCTCACCCTCTCTCTCCCTCTCCACTCGCACGTAAAGCGCATTCTGATAAACTTTTAATGAGACCAACTTGTTTTCTTGACCCGATTCACTCTATCATTTTGTTATAGTCATCAAGATATTTAAATATATACGGATTTCTTTTAAAAGTTGTGTAAATCAATTTTCTCTACTTTCGTGAAAATTATCTGGCAATGTCTTTATTGGTCTATAAATATTTGATAGATTTATTTAAGGCAAATTAAACTATAATAATACATATTTAAAGGCTGTAAATCGATGCACATCACTTTCAAAATCAACTGTACATTTATATCAATACAGAACAGAAGACTTTAAAGTGATTTTGTTTTAATAGTAATATGAATATAGATTCAAGAGTACATATATATATTTATATGTTCATAATTGTTGTATATAGTACTACCCATAAAGCCTAACACTTCCACTAAGGTTATCTGATAGAAAGCTCAAAGCGTGTAAAGCTCGCCTATACAATTTTACTTCATACGTTACATTAAAGTACAAAGTAGGAAAATAAATAAAATAAAAATACTTTTGAAACTATATTTTTCGCCTTAATAAAGGCTTCTATTCTGTAATTATATATTTAATATAAAAAATACTTGTTCTCATATATTTATTAATCTTACTAGTCTTAGGTTACCTGTAAGAGATCTTTTATATCGATAAGGCCGGCTTAACCTACATTTAAGTTATAAGTTTAATTAAGCTAATTACCTGTATCTTAATTTGAGTTATAAAGAGTTTATCTATCTAAATCCTACGTAACTTATTTTGAAGCTTATTACGATTTTTATATTATATGACTTACGTTAAATCGCATTGAGTCAATATCTTTGACCTTTCCTTATTAAGTTAGTCTTGGTTCAAATGTTAAGTATGTTAAGCGAGTTACTTATATCATCATCATTATCAGGCCATGCCAGTTTATTATTAAAAACAGACCACACATAAGTAATGTATTTAATTATAGGACGTTAAATATACTAGTGAAGTTTGAGAACTATGATGTGAGCTGCACGGAGCAAACATCCTAATATTTCTTTATACGTCAATGTATTGCTTTAGATAACATTTATATGTTTCATTGTATAGTTGTTAAAAAGAACTGATTTTAACCATATAACAACCCCCTTTCCTCCCTCTTTCCACCCCTGTCACGACTACAGAAATGATTGTTAATAAATTAATAGGTGAACCCCTCGGACCTTCGTTAGTACTCCTCCGGGGCTTGCGTCAAATAAATAGATTATGATTTTGTTACTTCGATAGATATATTTATATACTTATACATATATTTTACATATATAAATAAACATAATTTTTTTTCTACAATACGTGCAAAACGTTCACTAATTGTAAGTAATACTGTCCATAAAAACGTGAGGTTAAAATGATATACACAGCACCACAAAGCGCTAGTTGTTTTGAGACGTAAGTTGTTAAGTCTCGTTACCCCAGTAATTTCACTAGCATACAATTCAAACTACAACACAGTAATATTATTACTATTTAAGAGTAGATAGGAACTGCGGCACCTACCTAGACGGTATCCAACAACAGAGACCTATTAGTAATTTTTTTTATAATAAACAGATTGATATTCTGTGTCTCTCTTGTACATAATATTTTTTCTATTATTTTTATTATACAAATAAAGTGTAAATAAATAAATATTCTTCTCTCTATCCGGTTTCTGTTACTGGTAACATAGAGCAGTGTTACTTGTAATTTTTTAATTTATCGATTGTTATTAGAACTACTTTCATTGAACTTCACAATCTGTAGTTTAATAGTTTTAATACCTTTGCTTTGCTAGTCATGTATTTATATACAGGTACATATATTTATGCACATGTATGTAAATAACTGTTTATATATATATATATTTTGATTGTTGTTTTTGCCCTTGGCCCCTTTTATGGACATGAAAGCTTTATTGATCACAGAACTCGTGAATCAGAACTCTGCGAGATGAATATTAAGAAATATATAAGGGAGAAGAGAAAGGAGAGAGGATTAGAGGAAGGAGGATGAGATGGACATAGATGTAAGTGGGAAAAGAAAAGGAGAGATCATTTTTTCATAGATAAATAAACTGTTTATTATACATATATATATACAAGGAGCCGATGCAAGTTACCGAGTCAACACTACGGTTATTTTTCAGTCGCAGGCAGTTCTCTAACAAAGTTTAAGTTGAGAACTTAGTACCGAGTATGCATCTTCGGATTCTCGTGTAATGGCCCCGTGTGATGTTCGCGAAAACATCGTTAAGGAGACGATGTTTTGAAGAAAATTTTTTGATGATACTCCAAAAGCTCGTTTTAAAATTCATGCAATGGGTTAAATCGTATTGGAAATATGATTTAAAGCTATCTTAAAGGTTTTCGATAGAATTTTATGACTGCGAATGTTACAAATACAAATATACTTCATTGTGCACTATCACAGAGTTACAAAAAAAGAAATTACATCAGGATTTTAACAAAAGGCGGTCTTATTGCTAACCAGCGATCTCTGCCAGACAACCTTTGGGTAGAAATTTAGCAAGTAGACCAAATTGGTAACATAGAAACAGAATAAAATAATACAATATGTCAGCTATTTTACTATGTGAATAATATATATAAATATCATAGCTTCATGAGCATGTTGATCATATTATAGCCAAATTAGAGCTGCAGATCTTTGACAAGTTTTTTAAACGATTCAATACTTTCACTACATCGAATAGAGAGGTAAGGAGTTCCATAGCTTCACAGCGTACACAGTAAAAGATTTTGAGTAGAAAGAAGAAGTGTGGAGGAGTGAAAAAGAAGAAGTTTGTACCAAAACGCAAGGTGTGGTCATGAGGTATGCAAACTTAAAGCGTTCTTTCAAATAATGTGGAGCAAGTGGATTGTACAGTATATTATATAAAGTATGAAGAATGTGAGCATTTCGGCGAAGACGGATTGGGAGCAACTTGAGTTTTTGTTCACATGTTATGAATGTTAAATGTTGCAATAAATATATAGGCCTCTTTCAACAGAGGGGTTTGGGCCATTACCACGCTGGCCCAATGCAGGTTTGTTGAAAACCAAAGCCTCGTTTGTTGATTAGCAGACCACGAGCAGGTGAAGATGGCTTGGGACCCTCTTGTGTGGGACCACTTGTACTTATTTCACGTCAACTATCATTAATATGTGAATACCTATTTTTTTGTATATAACATTCTTCTACATTTCATATATTAAATATATTTGTATATACAAATTAATCATGATTTATACAATACATAATATATCATCACAACTATACTATCTTACTAATATCTTTCGTTTGTTGTCGTGCGTCCGTGCGGAATGGAAAGTCGATATAATATATGTATACATATATATGTATGTAACAATTATGGCTGTTGTTGGTTTGAATTTTTTAATATTTTTTTATCAAAATCTTTTATTTTTTAGCTTTCTTGTTGGATGTGCAACTAGCATCTACTAGTCCAATGTTTCCTTTCTTGTCGTGCGTCCGTGCAGAATGGTATGTCGATATACTATATATATATATGTATGTAAACAACTATGGTACATCGGTTTGAATTGTTTAATTTCATATTATTAATATTTATTATTTTTTAGTTTTATGGTTGCGTTTGTAACTAGTGACTACTAGTCCTATCTTTCCTTTGTTGGCGTGCGTCCGTGCAGAATTGTAAGTCAATACGCTGACTTAATAGCAGACATATGCTATATATATAGCTATGGTAACAACGATTTGAAATTATTAATTTTATATGATTAATATTTATTACTTTTTAGTTTTTTAGTTGCGTTTCTGACTAGCAACTACTAGTCTTATCTATCCATTCTTGGCGTGCGTCCGTGCAGAATGAGATGTCGCTATGCCAAGGTAACAGCTGATATATTTAGCTATGGCAACAACGTTTTTAATTTATAAATTTTATATTATTTTTTTAGTTGCGAATGCAACGGGCAACTACTAGTATATTATAACATAGTACTACATCCTTACTCTTTTCTGTTCAGCTCTTTGGTAGACTGGAAGGGAATACTTGTTAGTCTCCGTTAATTGTTTTTGTATTAAAATATATATTTTTTCATAAAAGTATAAAAAAAACCTGTTAAATAAAGCTTCCGTAATCTAAATGTTATAAAACTATACTTATGTGAATTCTCAACAATATCAACATCTAAGATATTTCCGAAAGTCGTGGTTCACTACACGTGATTACTATGACCCTCAGTCATGAGGAAATACGACTTAAAAGAAGAGGAAGAGGATATTTTCGGATATAAAACCTTTCTTCATACGGAAGTTATTTATTTATTTTAAAACTTCTCTAAATTAGGGTCCAATATACGGCCTTAATGCCAACAGGCATTCTCTACCTGTCAACCTAATAGGTGGGAGATGCTGTGGTAGGTGAAGTCTGAAAGTTAGATTTAAAGTATAAAAAATTATCATAACGTTGTAGTTATATATATTGCGATCTGTACAGAGAAGTTTAACTTTCGTATTGACGTTGAAGTCAAAACCAATTAGTTATACGGTAAGTAAACTTTTGTTTTTAAATCGCGGGGGAAATCTTTGCTTTTGGGGGGAAGTCAGGGTTATATGGGATTTATACCAACTAAAATCTCCTTGATGGTCATCCTCAGTACATTGCGGAAGACCCTGGGATGTACTACGGAACTCACCGGTGTACTGCTGCTGAGCACATCTCGAAGAGAGCTGTTACCTTCCCCAGCATAGACAGTATGCTGCGACAAAATACGACACCATTTCGTACTTGTCTGACCCCCGGCTTTCTTAATATAGAGTGAGGGTCATCACCCTCAAAGTTTGCAAACCCTTTCAGTCCCCTTCTACTACAGGCAGGGCTTACCTTATTCCTATTCTTGATAGCACGAGACTACAGCGCTAACGGTAATTAATCTAACATCTAAAGTTCGATCGCTGCATTCAAAGCGAAAGTAAAGCCAAGTGACAAATTGCGCTGGATTTTTAATGTGATAAAAGCTTAGCCCCCACTACTGTGCAAATAAATTAGCTAACTACCCTGTTTGTAGCTGAACTGGGGCAATAATTCCTAATTATCCGCCCTCCGACGACAATTAGCCGTCTGTTCTGCGCTAAACATTACAAGCTATATATATAAATTTCAATGCTTTTAAGACGTAAGCTATTTACTTATATATTCATTGTTATTCGAAGTCTCATGTACAGCCCGTTGAGTTCCTTGCACCCATTATTTTCAAGTCCTCGCCTTTGCTTTGCGAACTGTTGGTAGATTTCTTATGTTCAATAAGTGAAAAAGTTCATATAGAATTGACTTTGATTGTCTAAGTTATTTCCGGAGATATAGATCCCTCATGCCACTATTACAACCCCAAAAGCTTCATCGGTCGTAAAGCTCGCGGATCCGAACTGAATTATATAAATAAACTTATAATGGAGAGGAGAAAGCCAAAGGAGAACGAATGAGAGGAGAGTCAAAGAGATAGACAGAGATATAAGTGGGAAGAGAGAGGGGATATACTCTAAATGCTACATATGTACACAATTAGTCTTCGGATGAACTTCTCCATTAAGTTATTGTTTCTATACGTTTCCGTCCAAATGTAGGCCTTCTTCAAGAAAAGAATGAATAAGCATTTGGTTAATGCTTTACCACCATCACCATTTAACATCAAGTGGGATCGTCGTTAAGAATTAATCTTCATCATTAAAAAAAAGTCTATTCCTCAACAATTTTTTTTACTTCTTATATCTTCTTAGTAGCAAAGTTTGAAAGTAAATTCATCATATTTTACCATATCTCTTGCAACGAGTCGAGGAAAATCTTCACCTGATGTTAAGTGATACGCTTGTTATGTTAAGATGGTATACAAATCACTATATTGCACTCATCGCTTTAAGACTGTTAAGTATGGTTACCCCGGTAATTTCACTGGCATACAGCACCCTTCAAACCGGAACTCAGTAATTACAAAGTACCGTTTATCGGCTGCAATAGTAGTTGAGTCTGTACCTACCTTTATTGTTTGTAGTTAAAGTGGTAATATAAGCAAACAGTACACATAATATACCTAGACAGTTAATAATATGAGACTTATGAACCTAACCTATAGCCTAAAATACAGTACTATTTGGTGATAGGAATAGGAGCTGCTGGAATCCACCACCAATAATATGTACCTTCCTCTATATCTTCCATCATATGCAACGCTAATAATTATTCATAGTTTCCCTTTCATGTGAAGCTTTTGAAAACGAATTGTTTCGAAAAAAATAGACCCCGGTCTACGTCATAGGGTCCGAAATCCGTTCGCACGCGATATACACTCATTTTTTCAGTCCATTACCCCTTTTTTCATCTGAACAGAGTTAAGCTGATTACGCCTGCATCAGAAATGGATGGGTCAGTTATTCAGGAACGCGGCCGTGGTAATTGGTGCTGTACCATAAATTGGAACAAATTCTCAACGTCCTATAATGAAATGTTTGCTTTGTATTTTAATTAATTAACATGTGTACTGTTCAATTAATTTATTCGCGTAATGTTAAATGATATTCTTGCTCATAACCAAACGCTAGGCTAAGATATAAACAGCACCACAATGCGATTCCCTTTGAGGTATTGAGTTATGTTGTTAAGTGTCGTTACCCCAGTAATTTTACTAGCGTACGGCTTGTATTTTTTATGATTATATTGTATTATTATTATCGCTCTTATCTCTGGCCGTTTAATTGGTAGGCATCTTTAAATTAGAGGATAACAGAACGGCTCCAAAGCTCTTACGAAAGGTTTGCTGTACAAGAAGTCAAGCATAGAATATGGATATATTTCATATTAATAATGTGCACTATAATTATACATATACGTATGTGTTTAACGTTTAAGCTTTATATTAACATGAAAATACAGGGCTAAGATCTTTATCAAGTACTCGATTTTCCCTTTCAAACTGGAACACAGTAATGAATGCATAACTGTTTGTCGACTGCAATAGGAGCTACAGTGGTACCTACCAAGTATACCTTTGAAAGTATAGTTTTGTATATTCTCATGTTTTTATTACTACACAACTATGTAGGGTTAAGAGTAAGTTTTGATGATGAAAGAGTTCCTACACAATAAGTGACAGAAGTATACTGCAGCCTGCTAATGTTTTTTTTCTTAATTTTACTATTGATTGTGTTGGACAAAGAATCGACAATCGTGCTTTCTTTTCACAATTTTAATTTATTTCCTATCTTCCTATATCTAGAGCCTACTAATCATCAAACGTAGCTCTGGCTCTTCAGCGACCCGTATTAAACCAGCGTGGATAAAGACCATCCAAAATTCCCAAATTGGGGGAGGCATATACCCAGCAGTGGTTTATTATTATTTTTAGACTTCTAACATTGCGATGGCTTACAAATTTTTGCACTTTTCATATCTGAAGTAAGCAATTAATGAGAAAAGTTTCTTTTATATATACCCTCATAGATTCTCTCTACTCTTCACCATTACTTAAAGTCGATTCGATATCATAATACGTATTGATTCTCTTAACACAATCCCCGCTGACCCCGCGTCTCTCATCTTAAAGATAACCTCTGACGAAATAATGAAACAAGACGACCGGGCCCCCGGTCCTATCGCAGCCATCGGGCGGGAGGACCGAGTGGAACTAGCCCCTACTCCCTTATCACATCCTGAGACACAAAAGCGACCCTCGGCGCCGAGTGTAAGGTCCGAAGTAACTCAAGTAACGATCTACGAGTCGTTAACATCTTAGATAAGTGCAGAGGGAGAGTTTTAGGTTAACGGAGCTCTATACAATCGGATACATCGCGAGTAGTAAGACCGCCCTTGTTTGATTCTATTAGAAATACTTATTGATCTGATAAAAATCTAGACTTTGGATGAAATTATAACACTAGTTCATGGAGCTGTAGTTTAGTAGCTAAAATACCGGAATAGTATATTTTCTACCCTCAAAATTAATCGTTTTAAATGTTAATTTTCGTATGAATCACCTATAATAATTTTTTTTTAAAGGATTATTAATATTAAATATTATATATATATAGGGTTTAAGTGATCCCACACAATAACTTAGGGAATCCAAGCGAAACTCAAGGCTCTGGCTTTCCACCAATCCAAATTGAGTCAGCGTTGTATATGAAGGCCTATAAAGCAGTGGACGACGACTGGCTGATGATGAGAGCACTATTATTAAAGTCCTCGTTGACATATATAAATAATAATAGCTGTAGATTAACGTTTCATATAAATAAATAGTCATAAGTTCGAATCTGACCCCTTTTCCTTATTCTTTTATTCTACTGGAAGAGGAGACCAGCAAGGCATTCACCTGATGGTAAATGATACGCTTTCAGACTTTAAGTCTCGTTACCTCAGTAATTTTACAAGCAAGACTTATTTGCTTAATTTATAATCTGTATTTATATTTTTTAAGTCTTCTTCCATGTAACCAAGTGGTGACCTTACACCACTGAGGTCAATCGGTCTGTGTTAGATCTTTGATGATAATAATACAGAGTACAACTTAGTGCTCTCTCTTAGTCTAGCTTAACGTAAACTGCCGCTAACTTAACGGCACGTGAACGCGGGACCAGTGGGGTGAAAGAAATGCACTCCATTACCCCTTCGAAATTAGTTTTTATATATATATATATAACTAAACAAATAAAAGATTAATTTAATACGTACTGTAATAACGCCAGTAGATGACGTTGAGAGTATCATAGATGGAGCCACCAGTATTTTAAAACACACCGAACTGTTTCGATTTAATTATAATGATACCTGACCTTGATTCGTGCAGGCCGGATTCGTACCCGGTACTTACGTAGTTCAAACCACTAAGCCATCACGGCTGTTTAAATATTCAAATTACATTTACTATTAAGCAGCCAATAAAAATAAGACTAAGATATAACTTGAATTTACAGAAATCGGTGCTTAATAAGGCTTTACTACTTAACAGTCTATACAGGTTAAGTTATGTTGTACGATTGAACTCTACGGTTTCAGTTCATATAGATCGCGTTACTGCTGCGTGAGAGAAATGTATGAGATTTATATACGAAATATATTTGATGTGATAAATTAACTGATTTATTTATGAGACAGTAATATTTACTAGTGAAATTACTGAAGTAACGAAGCTTAACATCTTGTCTTAAAACCAGCGTTGCGTTTCAAAGCCTATCACTTACAAGGTGAAAGTCTATCGAATAAAAAATAATTTGTGTTTATATCGTATATGAGCAATAGCACCATATTTTTTTTTCAGGTCCCTCTGAATATCCTGGTTGTGGTCTTAACAAGCTACAACAGTACCTAAATGGATTCCTTACCCTCATAACTAAGGGCAGATCCAGCTTTGGCGCCAGGAATGGGTTAAATATTCGTAGTCAAGTCAAGAACTTATAATTTAATTTTGTTAAAAATAAATTCAAAAAAGGAGTAGGTAATTTATTAATGTACGTAAATATATACTGAAAAATATATATACTTTATTGTACAGTTAAAAAACTTAACACATAATAACTTTTAAATATTGCCATCTCGCAGACATCCAGAGAAGTATTATCAAGCACAGAATCAGGCATCATACAAAGTTATGTTATATTATATTAAGTAAATATTGAAGGTATGTAATTAAATAAAATCTGTTGATAAATTTCGTCTTTGTTCATATATTTTTGGTATAAGATTTGCTGTTATTATATAAGTTAAAATAATACTAATTATTTAAACTATAAGTATTTGACTTAAACTATCATTATATTGAAAGTGGAAACTAAAACCCTATTCAACTCTTTCTCATACTGTCGCTTAGATATATGTAATAAACTTATTTTTTTATTTAACGACACAAGCTTATATTATCTTTATTAAATTGAGCAAGGTGTTCACTTGATTGTAAGTGATACGTTTGGTATACGGCGCTAGTAAAGATGATATACACAGAACCAGATTGCGATCGTCGTATAAAGACGTAAGGTGCTTCGGTTTACACAATATTACTATATTTATTGATTTAAGATATAACAAATCATCAATCCAACAACAGTAATATCTTTTAATGTAAATGTATATGGTGATATATATCATACATTTTAGAGGACATACAAAAAGTTTTAGAAAGACTTACTTAGTTATATTTAAAGTACTATTCATTATAAACAATAAAAATCCTGTTTAGTGATTTTCCCTTTGCATTATTTCGATATTTTCGTTAATTGAAAGAAAGCTGAGTTTTAGATTCATCATTAATGATATATTGATGAATTAAAAAATCAGCTGTTTCGAGGAACAAAGGCTTCATCGGTACAAAAGCTCGCATATCCGGACTGAACTATATAAATACATATATAAGAGAGAGGAGAAAGCCGAGGGGAAAAGGATTATGGGAGAATCGAAGACATGTACAGAGATATAAGTTATAAGTGAAAGGGTGAGAAATAATCCAATAGATTCTTATATATGTAAAGTGTACGTTAACTTAATTCGTTAGTGCTTTTCGCATTAATCTATGTCTAAGCTAAACCTAGTTTCAACGAGCTACGAAACACTCCGAATGTTTGCCTGAAACTAGAGCTCGCTTCAAGACTGATGAGTTACGTCAGCATCGTCTATCGATTCCAATATATTTTCAGTATGTGATCTAAAGGGTCCCACACAACAACTCAAAGGACCCAAGCCAACCTCACCTGCTGGTGATGGCTTCCGACCTTCCACATTCGGCCAGCTTGACAACGGCCTAAATCCCCCTATTATTAAGGGAGTCCAATCCTATTTCCAGCTGTGGATAGCAAATATAGTGATGATGATGGGAAATTTCACTTTCATAATAACAAATGTTAGTAAATTTAACCTTACAACAACAATAAAATATTCACTTAATATTAAGTGATAATAATGATGAGCTAAGAGAAGTTTGATCACCCACAAAATTATTACTACTAGGTAAGTATTAGCTTCTGTTTCTACCGCTAAATAGTAATAAGCAAACATTACGGTAACGGTACATAACGGTTTGAAGGTTATGCTAGTGATATTACTGGGATAACGAGACGTAACATCTTATGTCTGAAGAAGAGTGTAATACTATTTAATCTCATGAATGCAGCACCAGAATCGAACTAGGAACTTTTATATTCAACAGAGCATTTAATAAGAATTGTCGCTATCAACCGCTTTGCAAATAAATCTGTTGGTAAAGCGTTTAAAATGGATGAGAAAACTTCACGCAAACTTAAGGGATCACTGGGTTCCGTGTGTTGTGTCACAACCGGCGGGGAGCAAATAATAAGTCCCCCTGATTACATCGCCAGCTCCCCGCAAATCCTCACATGTCAGGGTGAAATCCCGAAAGAGTTTCTTCATTATTGTATATTAGGAAGTGTCAGAGCAATCGTCCACGTATTACGTATAACTCAGTTTCCCTTTATTGTATCTGTTTAACCGACTGTAAAAAAAGTTGGGTGTAACGAGTAGAAATAAACAAAAAGAGCAAATATAATAACTACAAGGTATTCTCTTCTTGTCTACTTTTACTACTAGAATTGTATATAAAATAAATAATTAAACATAATGTTGTGCAAAGAATTTATTATCATGTGTAGTGAATACGACGACTTTCTCATCAGTTATAATGTAGTGGTATTGGCATTGCCTTCTCCATTCCACATACTGCAGACGGTCATCATATAGATATGTAGGTTTCCTCATTATGTTCTTCACCGTCAGAGCACGTGGTATTGGTGTTATATTAACGACATATAAATTGAAAAATTCA
>DWLS01002957.1:0-16781 GCA_018246255.1 Pachliopta kotzebuea | reverse complement strand
TCTAGCTCGCGGAGTCCGAATCCGCGAGCTCAGGGTCCGATGAAGCTTTCACGGCCATAATAGTGGCCGAAAGCATCAACATCACCCAAAAAAAAAAAAAAAACTTGATGGCAGGTCATACGCTTGCTCCTCATAACAACGAGGCGCTGATTAAGGTAGTATACACAACAACACATTGCGCTTATCGATTAGACGCCTAAGTTGTTAAGTATATCGATACTTATAGGAATAACGATTCCAATAATTTCATTAGCTTACATCACACTTCAAACCGGAACGCAGTAATGTTCGCATACTACTGTTTTTCGGCTGCAATAGGAGCTGCGGTGTTACCTACCTATACGGTCTCTGTCAACAGAGGCCTAACTACTAGTCAATATTTATACCTATCTATTTTGTTTTATCTATCCTATAATAACTCTAAATAGTATACCATAGTGATCACTGTTACAGAAATTTAAATTTAAACATTATTGAATTAGAAAAATTGTTAAGAAAATTTTATGTTTCTAAAATTTTATCAGCAAATCGCACATTTTATAAACTGGTATGAAAGAAGCCAATAGCTTTATTATCAACTCTTTATAACTTCAAGTTGCTCATCCATATTCCCATTATCCATTTTTATCGCGTCTTCGCACAATGGAACCACTCCCCACGTGAATAATGGTATAAGTGTATACGCTTGACAGAAGCGAGATATAAATCTTTCAATAATCGATGTTGGCCCGATGTTTATTTATTGCATCGATACCGTGAGCATATCGACATTTTTTTTCCGAGATATTAACAATAGCAATGATTTATAACGCCTTATTCTTTGTGCGAATGCTATTGTCACAAAACGGTACGCGACACCGTACCATTTGCTAACTGTACGGTATAAATCTTCACAGGTGGTTTATTATATCTCTTTTTTTTAATTGAAAAAGTTAGTGCTTGATCCTAATTGATGTAAAACAGTGATGAGGTCTAATGCTTATTTTCTTAGAGACCCCCATAAGCACAAACGTACCTTTTTATGTATTAAATATGTGATTATATTTGTCAAGTGACTATTAGAGCCCGTTTGAAATGATGCTTCACAATTTGTTTAAATAAAATTTTAGTTCTAATATTCCTATTTACATTTTCATTGTAACGTTGTCATTAAGTAACTTGATTTATAATTACAGTATTTTAGTAACTTAATTCATTTTAAACTTTTGCTCCTCTTTTATAAACATGTATTGTTTACGTCTTGTGTTTGTTAAAATGGAATTGTGTTTAAATATTAAGGTTTTAATTGTATATAAATATTTAGTTTATAATTGTAATGTAGTATACGTTTGTTTTCGATGTTACTAGTTGTACTAATATTATTCACGATTATGTTCACAAAAAATACGACAACCTTTCGCAAATTAAAGTGATTCTTCCCGGGCAGACGAAATAGAAATCGAAACAGAAGAAACCGAGCCGCCTCCAGATATTCTACTACCAGAAGTTCTAGAAATCCCGGAAGTTTTAGAAGTTCCTGAAATTGCAGAAGGTCCAGAGATTTTAGAAGTTCCTGACGTACCAGATATTTCAGAAATACCAGAGATTGTACAAATTCCCGATATACCAAAAACTCCAGACATTCATATAGTTCCAGTAATTCCAGTGATCACAGAAGTAATTACAGAAGAGAATGTTTCTGGTATACCAGCTGTGAACGACACATCACTATTATTTATACGTTACCTCACACGTAAGTTTTGTACCTGTCATCAGAAAAATTTTCTGTTTCAGAGCTGATACCAGAGCATCCAGTGGTTATTTTCTTATTAAGTGAATAACAATTATATTATCTGTTTAATCGGTAATTGTTTTATACTTGATACTAATTCCATCTGAAGTTATAACTAGTCGTGACAGGAGACAACGATTATTTATTTGTTTGTTATTATGTTACATAAAGACTTTCAAAATTTTTCCCTAAATCGTAACTTTTATATCCTATATGGGCATAACGATTACGTGATGGTAAGTCATTTATAATCAATCTTGCGTTAATCATCATGATATACTCATTACCACATTAAGCTCATCGCTCCGAAACGTATAATTTTCATGATGAAGAATCGTCACTCCAATAATCTTTCTAGCTACAGTACCCTTCAAATAGAAACCCAATAATTCTTACACAATACTATTTAGCGGTAAAACTAGACGATAAGGTTATATCTAGTAGCGAAGAATTATTGTCAGATTTTATTAAATAGTTAAAAATCTTTTTAAATAAAAAGCAATGTTTCAATCATTGATTTTTTAGGAATTATTTTTTGACGGGTGTTATATAGACTAATAGATATATAGTTTATTGAATCAAAGCACACACACAAAAATATTAAGACAAACATGGGAATTATGTTTCAAACTTAGTTTCGTTCACATTGTGTTGCTTTGCATACTGAAATGATACAAAAGTAAAAAGTCCAATGAATTTTTTACTCACTTAAGATGAAACACTGATATTTAATCGCCCAAAAGTACGAGATAAAGTGTTTGTTTGCATATTTATAAATATATTAAATGTATCGTTTAAAACTTAAACATAATCACACCGCAAGCGCAACGTTCAATTGGACCCCATTCAAATTTGTAATATAAATTGCATCGCTGCAGCTCCCCCGCGCAGCAGCATCTGCACCGTGCGCGATTCAATTAAATCTATTGGACAGTGTAATGAAACGTCCGTTATTGAAATCTGGCGATCAGATGAAATACTGTAATACGAACATTACACTCAATATCCCGCAAATTGTGTCATATTGGTTAAATATACGAGTATATGTTCACACTAATTCATAACTATCCGCATTGAAAATCTAATTTCGGGTGAATTGGTACAACTTACAAATAGAAATAATATCAATTGTAATATTTTGTTATATTTGTGTACCATATATAATATGACGCCTCTCCAAGCCCTAGGTAGGTTGGTAGAGAATGTCCATAAGCATCAAGTCCATCTATTGTAACCAAATTTTAGGTGATAAATAAAGATCTTATATAAATAAATATGTATCATCCTATCTTTTTTTGAGACTTTTAAGATTATATAGATATTTTATCGCAGCACGCATTTATATAATACATTCTCAGGTGTATCTTGGAGAAAAAGTCAGGAGATTCGTGATGCAGGGCAAGCTAGTCTAGACTCCTAGCTTTCCACAGTATTTTAGGCTTTAAAATAAATTGTAATTTAAATCTTACCCCTTTTGAAAAGTTGATTAATCATTTGGAACTACATTTCCTCTATTTTGACGCGTACGTATTAGGGTATATATTGATCTATCCGAAGGGTCCGTAATGATTTGCATGAAAAATATTAAGAAGAGTAAAATTTTTGTTGTACTTGTCTCACCTGTTTTTTTTCTACATTATTTAATAACTTTTTATTATGATAATCCTGTATATATTGTAGTTAAGTGGAGATTTAGCAGTTTTAATCCTTCGAATAATAAATGTCGGACAATAATTGATAGCAATATTTCCCTTTGTTGCGCTGTGATTTCGTCGGGTAGACAGTTTTATTGGACGTCGATTCAACCATAAAACACCACCGACAATTTTTAGTCCGACCATTACGTCGGCAAGCGGACCGATCGCTCTGTGGATTTAGTTCTGTTACAGTATTAAAATTGTCCGACCGGTTAATTTAGCGAATTGAATTGTTGCCGCAGAGTTTATTGTCCCTTCTGTTCTGGTCGTTCGCTGCTAATATGAAACAGTTATTAATATCTTCTACACAATATTTTACTGTATTTTTGTATTATATTTGAACTGAAACTAGGTATTTTACGTTCCTCATTCATCTGTATATCTAATCGCTTGTTACAGTGTATTAAAACGAGTAAAAGTTCACAAATGTACCTCCGCTGCCCCAGATGTGAAGCGACAAAATTTCTTGATAAATCTTTCCGCACATTCAAATGACGAGTGAGCGTTAAATCGCTTCAGCGAAAGCAATTTAATTTTCGTACACGGTAACGTCTAGCCCGCGCGTAATTTAATCCAGCTTAGTTGGCGTGAACGGCGTAAAAAAAAGGCTTTTTTATTTGTATGCGTCCCCGCGCCCGTTTCAATCCCGCTCACATATAAATCGTGACCATTCACATCCAAGTCCGCCGAGAAATAAACATAATCCGTCAAGCTATTTTTTTTTCGCTTCCGCTTCCTCTCTCCCTCCCTGAGAATGTATATTTTTAAATGAAACTTCAAATGTGGACCAGTTGCGATAAGGAGGTCGTCGATGTCTGATGCGCAATTATAAATCCAATGCATAGTCATTAAGTTGTCGTACGCGAGGAGATTACTTTTATTTACGTGCCGGGATTCACAGGATAATTTGTATGGTCCCACGTGTGACGCTCGACCCGATATGAATTGTTTTACGCTTCCCAGCTTTATGCCGCGGTCGGAGCGGATCCCACCTTTTTTTGGGGATATCTCTAATCCGAGCCCGGACCTCCACGGTGTCCGCTCCATGAATATTTTAATTCCTATGTGACAATCTCCGAAAATACGGTATTCGCGTTCGTTTATTAATGTCATATCGATCGTCGGATCCTCTGCCCTAGGGAAAGGCGAGGGTACGTACAGAGAAGTAAATGGGATTTCATTTTCTAGTTCAGAAATCAAACGCTCCCCGCGGCCCGAGTCCAATGTTCTGCTGGATCTCTCCGGAGACATTTTTGTTCTAGATCGTTTGTTAGCAAAATTCCGAGCATTTAAGCTGAAAATACACGTGTGTTTGAACGCAAATAAATGTTTCATATTTGTAGTTTTGAATTTATCCTTTACTCACCTCTGCACCTTCTCTTTTAGAAAAAGAACTTAGATATTGAATCGACAATAAACAAAAAGTTTGATGTTCGTTTTGTAAAATTATCGTCGTGAAATTTAACCAGCCATTTGATTATAGTGACGTATAATAAAATTTCAATGGCACCAAGAGTACCACACAATATTAAAATCCAACAAATTTTTTCCAAACGGTGGCAATTTGCTCACAGGTATAAAATAGTCGACCCCAAGTTGCTTTGAAAACTTTTAGGGTAGGAGTTGTTAGTCAGTAAGTAAACGAAAACATTCATAAGTTATTAGCCAGCAACCTAAGTGACAAGTAGGGCGACGTCTAAAAATCGGTTAATGATTCATAGTTCAAAGTTAGCTAATGAATACTACAATTTCCAAAGTATGATCGTTCATAGCTACTATATTATACTAGTATTTACAATATGCGGCAACTTAATAAGTGAAAATCCTTTTTAAGAATGTATAAAGCATATATTTATTGATTGTTTTGTACTTAACCTCAGATGGAATTAAAATCAAGGGATATGAAACCTTTTAGAATCTTTTTTGGTAACATCAAAAGCCATGTGACTGGCCTATTTAACTGAATGTAAGGTTTTTTTCTTTCTCTGATAAAGTTATTTTGTGTGTGCGCAGATCCACCTGAGCTCACGATTAGGCCGAGGAATCTGCAAGTGCGGGTGAACGGGATCGCCGCTTTCTTTTGCGCAGCTCGTGGTGACCCAATACCGAACATACAGTGGCGAAAGAACGGCAAACGAGTTTCTAGTAAGTATCTCCTTAAATTATATTGAATAGTGGTAATGAGAAATTTTCTATAATTTATTTGAACTATATGGTATATATTACAAAGTATAAGTCCATAAGACAATATATAGCCTGTGATGTCTAATCATGTAACTTTCTCTTACCCTCAACAAACATGTTGCGACTCTTATAAATTTAGTGTCTGATTGAAATGTAAAGAAAGGCATTTCGACCCATAAATATATGGAGCCGGTAATGAAGGCCGTAAGCCCAAAGGGCAATGAGTTGAAAAAAAAAATCATATAACCCGTGGACCACGCACGCGGAAACCTCTCCTATCCCCATACCCCCGTAAATAGTTTCATCGGGCGGCCATGAAAAATGTAATAGCGTCGATCATCCGTCCGGGGAGCGGCGACCATAAAAGAATAATGGTCGCGATCATACGCACCGATCTCATTTCATATTCTATCTGTTTCATCTGACTTTACTCGCGATTTGTCCGTCTGTCGGGCCGGCCGTATATCCATCAAATCGTATCAACGATTCGAGTGTACATTTTGTTTCTTGCCGGAATCGAATGAGATATATCTTACGATGATTGCATTTCTGATGGTACAAATGGTAAACGAAAAAAAAATACAATAAATATGGTCATATAGAATTAAACTTTATCTTTCTACAATAGATTATTATTTGATTACAGCAAATGGTCTTAAGTAACAATGTGGTCATAGTAAAGAGTGCTCGCTGTGAATACTCTGGTTGTACATAATGGCAGCTTGAATACATTAATGCTTTAGCGCGGTAGTTTAAAAAGAGGATAACGGCTAACCAGGTAAACTCAAAATACTACCACCAAACAAATTCCACTACATAAGGCCCTAGTATTATACAGAAACCTACGAGCTAATAATAAAACTGTTATCCGCTGCACCACGGTGACAACTAAATAATTTTGATAGTAACAACATTACTATAATTATTTTTAACTCTTACTAAACTTATCGATTTAACTAGTAGAGAGTTCAAGATGATAATCGAAAATAAATAAATTTGAACCTCCTCAAAAAATGTCCTAAATTAAATTGATTTTTTTATAATGTGCGAAATCCTTTACGGTACAATACCTTACGAATTTATAATATGGTCATGGGCCATATCTTCACTGAGGATTGATCAAATGTACTGACGTTAAGCGTTAGTATATAAATAGTAATATATTATGTTAATGTTTAAAGTACTCGGAAAGCAAATTCAACTAATTAATTAAAACTAATTATGCTAATTAATCGAAGCAGGAACACTGTAAAAAGTGTCGAAACATTAGTGTATGAAATTAGTAGCTAGTGTGATTATTACACCCGTGGGATACGAACAGGTGCCATAATGAGTTATTTATGGGTATTAAGTTAATCCAATTAAATTTGTTAGGTTAATCATTTAATAAACCATTTTTCTCAAAATGCTGATTATTAATTAGTTTCCGGTTCTGAATAACTGGAAGCATGTAACAATCAGATTAATATTTGTTTAAATGATAGAATTTACTAGTGCATTCATTACAGATTCTCTAGTTACAAGAATAGACTTCGTTATGAAGTAATTATTTCGCTGAAGGAAATCTTCGTGAATAGCAAATAATATCTTTTATATAAAGCTCTTAGAAAACTGATCCATTGCAAATTTTTAAAAGGAAGATTTTCTGTTAACTTTTTCATTTCTCAGCGTATTTTTATTCTAAGAAGAAATCTAAAAAGATTAACATAACTTTTCTTCACCGCAAACTAAGAAACCAAGTAATTAAGAGTCGTTTATAAGTATTAGAGAGAGAACATGGTTCTTAAAAGATAATAATGTTATCTAAATAGCGTTGAAGGTAAAGATATATTTCCAGTGAATGGGCAGAAATATTGATTACTGTTGTAACGAGACAACACCTTACGTCACAATAGGATGAGCGCAATGTGGTGCTGTATACACCATCTCAACCAGCGCAGAGTTGTTGGCTAGTGTATCACTTACCATAAGTGACCATCTTGCAGGAATCGTCACAATGTCACATAAAAAAACTATCCATTTTTCATAATTTTTAAGAGCTTATCCACTTTTAACATTGCGGTGCCTAGTCTGATTTTTTTTTTCCCTAAGCATCGATTGTATTACTTCTTTGATACGTATCGAGTCCGATGTGTATTTAATAAAAAAAAACTATATTAAAGGCTCTCACAGCTTGCAAGTCGCGAGATTTATTGAAATCTTTTTTCTTTCGACTTTGTCTATGACTTTCACAATTCCGAAGTAACTTTCAAAGTATTGAAAGCACTCCACCTCTTTTTCTTTGTTCCTTAAATAAACTGCAAGTATTTTTTGCTAGAGTATAAATTGTTAAACTTCAGTTTTTATAATGATTTTCCGTTTTTGTGAAGGACATCTCGGTGAAACGTTCTGTGTGTTCATTATAGAGTTCACTCAGAGAAAGAATTTAAAATTTTGAAACATAGTTTTTCTATGAAGTTTCTGTTTGATTAAAATGCGTCATTGTCCTAGTAACTTAAATAATTTAACATTAAAGCGATTAAACGTTAGTAAGTAATTAAACGGTTGTTTAAACTAAGTGTAGATAAAATTAAACAGGTTTAACGGATTTTATAGCGTTACTTTAATTATTTTTTTAGTTATTTTATTATATCGACGTTTAGGCCCGTTTGCCCTCCTCCCTGACCATGGTTGTTACCAAAAACTCTATCAAAATCCATAAAAAGAGGTTTTGTTAAATGTAGAATTGTTTACATAAAAAAAAAATTGTCTAAACTAGAACATTATCTATATAAATATTGAATATCAGAAGTGATTTTTGAATCTGCTTAGTTTCTTCTTCTTGTAGATTTGCCGTTGTAACAGGATTTCTGTCAACATATTACAACCAGAGTTTTCTGAGCAAGTACTATCTTCGATGTTTCCGTAATGTAAACAATGTATTTACATTTTATTTGTTTATTTTGTTATGTGTTTTTAGATATTTACTAGTTTATAACATAGTATAAGTTTTCTATGCTGAGTGAACAAAGAATAAGACTTAATAAAAGTCAAAATGTATGGTAATAAATCACATAAACACCGACACACTGTTGATTGAAGCGTTTCATATCGTGAAACGTTCGATGGCGGGGTATATTTTTTCAAAGTGTCCAGCTCGGCTTTCCAGTAAACTAAGCAATAATGCACGGGCCGTTTGTCAAAGCGCCGCGCCCCTTCTAGACCCTCAATCATAAGTCCCGCCGGGCCGTGACTGATGACGGCGCACGGCAGCCGCGCCGCCTCGCCTGCTGCCAGGATATTATAAAGTTACCAACTTTCAATCCAGTTTACTTTTCACAACAACATAACACAACATTAGTGGAAGGTTACTGTGTGTGTATGTTACAGGATACTGTCTAGGTAGATACCACTGCAGCTGTGCCCTATCGCTGACTGATCCGAAGCATCCTATTCATAATGGCTGATAGCTTTCGCGGTAGGTTTAGTGGGTAGGGGCCGCCCAGGCCCAGTCCCAACACATCCCTCCAGGCCCACCCAGGGCACCGGCAGATGGTCCGTAAAAGGATTCCCACGCATAAAAAAAAGCGGTACCATCGCAGCTCCTAATGCAACCTTCAATTAGTAAATTTCTTAGGTAACGAGACTTAACGCCTTCCGTCTCAAGACAGCAAGCTCAATATATTGCTGTGTATATAATCTTAACTAGCGCCACGTCGTTATGGGCAAACGTATCACTTATCATAAGGCCTTGCTCGACTAGTCGCTTCATCACATAAGAAAATAATCATAACGACGACCAAATCATCATCGACCAAATTATTCAGCGAGTTCATCGACAAAAACAATATGCTGGTAGTTCGGATGAAATACATAGCGGCTTTGCAACAACATTGCATATTGTTCTCGTCGCTTTGAAATACAAATCGGTTAGTAATTATACTAGCTATCAAACTGCTGCTTGTCGACAAAAATTGGAAACGCGGTGGTTATAATGAATAACGTCAATATATTTCACATGTCAGTATAAAGAAAAATATGTGATGTTACTTTAAAAGTTTAATGTAACTGAAATTTGTAATTAATTTAATTCACCCGTTTTATACGGGACCTTATGAATTTTAATGAAGCGGCATTCTTGTTTATTAATGATCTCGAATAGTGTATTGAAAAATATGCAAATGCCAAATACCAAAGCCTTACAACACCCTCAAAAGGGCCTGTTAAGTGAAAACGCCATTGGTTTCACTGTTACAAAGCTACGAGTATACTGTTGGGTGGGTATATATCATTCTAACTTGCGTATCACGTTATTATAAGCAGACCCTGATTCAGTTTGATAAGTTTTATTAGAAAGCTGGTATTTGAAATATATATTACGTGTTATTTGTATTATAATGTTTTAAATATAAAGTTTTTGCTAAGGGTAGGAGGTACTACTGCAACTCCTGTTGCAGCCGACAAACAGTGATGTACGAACATTACTGTGTTCCGGCTTGAAGACGCAGTAAGCTAGTGATATTACTGGACTAACGAAATTTAACATCTTACGCCTCCAGGCGACGAGCGCAATGTGGGGTACTGTGTATATTATGTTAAATGGCACCGCGTTCTTTTGGTAAACATATCACTTACCATCAAGTGAATGTCTCGCTCGTCTCTTCGCTTTGTCGAATAAAAAAAAAAGAAAAGCTTTATAATAAACTTAGAACGAGAAGCGTTTTCAAAATTATTTAGAAAAGAATATAGTTTGCTACAGTAAAACTTATCTTCTTGTCTGGTTCATTCTCTTGTAAAATTTGCGTAACGATTGCCGCTTGCCGAGTTATTCGAGAGCGATGCAAAAAAAGAAGGTTCCGTATGTATTCCGCCCGCGAGACGAACAACTAAGAGAGCTAGAAACCATTATACTTTTAAATCCGAGCGGTCGCAGAAAGACAACGATTATTCTCACTTGTTGTGAAATACATTTCCTTGGCACTTACCACGAGTGGCGATTTAACTCTGTCTCCCTGAAGCGAGTCCTATTCCGCGAAACTGCCGGGCAGACTTCCTCGTGCAGCTGCACCACTGCAATCTGGACCTTAGACACTAGGAGTTAAGCACCGCCAGCTGCTGACGAACTAGCCTCTATTATTGCGCAATCTTAAGTTGGAAAATGCAAAGAGCAGAACGCGCCCCACAAAGAATCTTGGACGTTTCCGCTCGACGTTATAAGATTTTCAATAAAAATAATTCATTGTGGATAATTTAAATTTCATGTGGTATACAATCAAAGAAATTTTTACATTATAACAGATTTAACTGCATATTCATTATTTACTATGCCTATATCTTTCATTGTTACATTTTATTTACTTACGTGTCGCAGTGGGAATTTGATTGGTGGAAGATTTTTTCAAATCTGCCTTACAATTTACTATTTTTATATTATAAATCTAGTGCCATAATAGCTTTACTATAGCGCATAATCAATACATAAAAGTCAGAATAGTCTAAGCTAACACTATCTCTTAACATCATGGAGGCAAAGTAAGCATATTGTATTTAAGAAAAAAATACTTTTTCAAGAGAGCTTGAGCCATCGGGTGGAAGACTTGGTGCTATTGCCCCAAGCTATGATGTTAAGTTAATAAAAACTAAGAGAGAACTGATTTTATTTGGTAATACAAGCTTCGTATATACTAAGGTTATACAATGAGTACTCATGGCTAGTTTATAAACTATATGTGATTAATGGATCTGTTATCAGAGTATAACGGTTTTCATATTTCAGTTTATCAGTAAGTGTTTTCTTTGTTTATTGTCGGCCTTCCTCTTATGACAACATAACTAGGGTTAAGAAGCAATTATTGAGATTCAAGAATATTTCAATGTTAATATTTAATGTTTAACATTAATCACCAGGCATGCAGTCGAGGTACCAAGTTTCTGGTATGGACGCGGCGGCGGGGCCCGGCGCCAACGGTGCCGTGCTGAGGATCGACCCCGTGCGGGCGATGCGCGACGACGCCACCTACGAGTGTGTAGCCGAGAACGGAGTTGGGGACGCGGTGACCGCCGTCGCGACGCTCACCGTGTTCGAAGGTAAGCAATCATCATCATCATCTATAGCTCTACAGCCGCGGGAGGGACTTAGCCTGGTCAAGTAAATCTCTCCAGACCGATCTGTTTAGGGCTTTTTGCTTCCAGTTTCTTAAGAAGTTTCGAAGGTAAGCAATATCTATATTTATTTACTCATAAGTTCATCTGCGATCAGTAATAATATTTTTTTTCAATGATTTCTGCTTTTCCCTGATATTATCATTAAGGGCTTTTTTAACTTATATATACATTTTTCACATTTATGCTATCTTATTATCTACCATAACAAAACCTGTACATACCCATACGTGTATATAGTCAAATTTAAATATTCTTATTTCTATTATTAACAATAATACATATTCTTTGATAATATATATTATAAATTTATTACTAACTAATTTACATTTTAAGAACTCGTTTAAACTATCAATATGAATTCTTAGTTCCTGTTCAAATTCATACCGTAACGTCCTATGAACGGGACACTCCGTTAGTAAGTGAGGAACCGTTTCCTCCGCAGCGTCATCACATATACACGATGGGCTCTCCCTACACTTAAAACGATCGGTCTGATTTCAGTTCTAATACTATAAACAGGTAAGATGTAGGATAAAGGCGTGGAAAGGATCTTTCTCCTATGACAGTCTCTATATTTTAGCTTTATCTAATTACACAAATATTTTAATGAAAAATACAAACATGTTTTCGTATTATGTGTATATACACATTATTAAATAGACTTCCAACTGTAGGTGACTTAAATGTTGTAAGAAGATCTCAAATACCCTATTTAGAGGACTCTAAATCTTTTCTCAGATTGACATTGTCTACACCATAACTTTACTGGGTAGGTAGATACCACCGCAGCTCCTACTTGTACCGCCAAATATTACTGTGTTCCAGTTTAAAAGGCGTTTTATGCTAGTAAAATGGCTGGGGTAACAAAACTTAACACCTTTTGTCTCGAGCGCAATGTGGTGCTGTGTGTACTGTCTTAACCAGCGCCTCGTTGTTATGGGCAAGCATATCACTTACTAACAGGTGAATGCCTTGCTAGTCTCGTAGCCTCGTCAAATAAAAAAAATCTCTATTTTGTATCGCTTTTCAAAGATAGGAAGGTTCTCTATTAAACGTTAGTTTATATTTACGTATTTGGATACTTCTTTGCGCTGATGACTAAAGCTGTATGAATTTCAAAAAATTAAATGCGCATAATTAGATTGCACTATATTTTAAATAAGGACCATGCATAACTCTAGGTAATATTAATGTTTTTTATTTTATTGTTAGAAAGACAATATAATGTTTTACGAACTAGGACAGGTAAAGTTTAGTTCATCTGTATATAAAAGTTTTAACAGTCGTAGTAGTAAACCTTGTTTACCAAATAGTAACCAATATGACGTAAACTATTTCGTAACTTGAATTATAATAATAATAACAACGAAATTAATATACCCAGTAAATAAAATAACCCTGGTTCAGTTTTCATTTTGTAGATAAAACACAATATGAAAAACAAATCTGCAAAGTCTCATACCCTCTGTAGAATGTTCAATAAGTTTTTCTCGAGTTTGTTTGTAAAAAGATAAATATATAGAGAAGTTGGTATTTCAAGGCGTAGCCCGCTGCTGGCCGGCGGTACGACGGCAGTACGGAGCGAAGATATTACAAAGATCCGATAGAAATACGTGACTCTCATGTTGAGGAGAAGTTGTGAAGTTTCGCTTCACTAGCGCTTTATGGACTTCCGATGTCGCCATTGTGCCCGCCGCTCATATCAATGTTAAATGCCGGTGGCGCATTCGAGAAAACCCACCCCGTGCTACTGTGCTGAGCAGATTTTATCTTTAATGGACTAAAGCTTTAGCTTATGTATTTTAAAAACACATGAAACCTTGCTTCGTGTATTATAAAAACAAACCTTACAGTTCTAATGTCTCTATAACACAACAGTTTAGTTAACGATGAGACGAGCACAATGTATAAATAATGATGTAGGTGTCTTCATCAAGCGCGCTCTCGAATATGGTGACTGAATTGAAATAATACTGATTATCTTGAATAACTGAGTCTTTATGTGCGCTTCGAAAATTTAAAATCATTTCTTGTAGTCTTTTAAGGTCACAGAGAAAAACCTTGGAACAATAACATTCTCGTAGGCTCATGATTTAGTATTGCTAGTAGAATTACACCTTTTTTAATATGCGGTCTAATGTTCAACAAAGCCTTAACAGATCAGTTTTCAAAGCGATCGGTAAAGATATATATGTATAGGAAAGACGCGGATTCCATCCCTATTGAACTTGAGTTTCTAGTGGAGGAAAACATAAAGTGGAAATCATCTTGTTTTATAAGCGTGATAGACAAACAGCTTTAACTCTCTCCTTGTAAGAGAATACAAATCTCTGTCGCAAGGAAAATACAATGGCTGTTTATATAATGTTTACCTATCAAAATAGCCAGCATCTTCTCTTTAGTTTTCTGCAACACTTAATTTTAAACGTCCCTGTTCTTTTAGTTTCTTCAGCCTTTATTTTATACGGTTCTAATAATAGGTCTACATACAAATCTCAGATGTGACCGTTTTATTCTATGGATAATGTCGAATCTCCTTCTCGAATAAAATAATTTAAGGGCCGACATGTAACTCGTCCAGTGGCGAGGGTGTACGCCTGTCTATAAATAGACATTAGAAATCCCTCTCTGAGGACGCGTGGCCAGTAACGACGTACTCAATGGTCCTCATGTAATAAAATATGAAGATATCTTTTGTTGTAAATTGACAACCTCTGAATCTTCTACGGTCCTTGATGGTTTAGTTTATTATCCACGGTTGTACATGTTAAATTTAATAATTTTTCCTTCTACTTTTCTCTTCGGAAATAATATATTCAAATTAGTTTGTATTATGGTTAACAAGTCTTTCATAATGTCACTATCAATTTTTTTTATAATACGACAAATCGACGAGACGTGCAACGCGTTCACCTGGTGGTAGGTGATACAGTTATCCATAACTTCGTGGGGCTGAGGCAAGTGTTAAGTCTCAATACCCCCAGTTGATTTCACTAGCATATAACATCCTTCAAACCGAAACACAGTAATATTTGTACAGTACTGTTTCTCAGCTGCAACAGCAGCTGCGCTAATACTTACTAGACGGGCTGCGGCAATAGAGTCCTACGATAGGTAAACATTTTAACTTTAATCTTAATCGATGCTGTACACATCTGAATATTTCATTATCAACTGATAGATGCTAACTGCTGATCATAGGGCTTCTCCATAGTTCGCAAGGCTCTGCGCTGCTAGGAACCAGCGGTTTCCTACGATGTTCACCAGTTTATCGGTGCACTTTTAAGGGTCTTGCAATACTGCATTTACTAATATGCAGCCACCACATAGAACTTTTACTACTCATCTGCCACATCTTCGAATATTGAACTTTCACCAAAAGCTTCATCTACCTAAAAGCATCATATACTTTTTAAATAGATTTTCATGTATATTGCAGAACATATAACCCAGACCGTTCTATTCTAGACCATTTTAGTTTCACTTTGTGTCGTTGTATATGAACTACAAGTACTAAAAACCATTTTCATAAAATTTTATTTAAAATTAATTTATACTAAAACAGTTATGAATTAATAACATGAATTATTATTCCGTGTACTCTACAGTTTGGCAACAAGTTAACCGATGTTTTCCTCTGTCGTCCGCATGTGAGGTGCAACACAAAGTTGCCCTGTATACATAGTATTCATGCTTGTTATTTCCGTATTGTATTTCCGGGTAACTTCGCACACAATGCCGATAACAGACAAGTTTGTTCACTTCTTGCGTCTGAGTTTAATTTGGAAAATTAATAGCATTTGAATTTTCCCGTTTGTTGTTGTTATTTATTATATTATATGTAGTTATTGTAACTACTTAGTATATATATATGTGTCGCCGATCAGCCGATAGACATCCCCTGTTGGACATAGGCCTCCCTCAATAGTGGGAGATTTAGACTGTTTCCCTACATACTTGCCCAATGCGGGAGCTAAAGTCTCGTTTGTTCATTAGCAGGATGCACCACGAGCACGTGAAATTGGCCAGGGTTTCGGATCTCAAAAAAAAAATCAATGTTAAATGCATACACTTTCATCACAAAGGTTTATATACTAATTATATGAAATGTACATTACTTTTATTATTATTACAAACCAATGGAAGGATTACTTTGCCGTTTAGACTACTCCTAGAACAAGTACTAAATTAAAGAAAAGTTTCTCTAACTTTACTCACAGTATGTTTGTAAAGTAAATATATGCAGGGAATATTCTAACTCGTATCCCGTAAAGGGTAATTTTAAAATTAATACTCTACTTAATTATTAATAAAACTTTTAACTTAAAATGTTCGAACGCGGACAAAGTTGGTCAAACGATAAACTTTAGTTCCTGTAACTATTGGGATCGGATGTCCGGTACACCAGCATGAAGTCAACTCGTCTACTGGCCGTAAAATGAATGGCTTGAGTGAACCCGGGGGCTCCTTTCACAAATATTCGTGGTACGGTGCGATGGCGCCCAGTAACGAGCCCCTAGCCGCATAAAACAAGCCCAGCGCTGACACAATGATCCCGAAAATAACTCGACCAGTCGCCAAGACGCAAGCCTTTCAATAAATAAGCATTAAAATCAGACTCCGTGGACGTGCTCCCGATAACGAGCTGCCCTAAATTGCGCCTAACGTCCCGTAGACAAAATACAACGAGAATTTCGGTTGTAAATGAATGGAAATTATTACTTGACGCCTCTAGACGTCTGATTTACGTTGCGAAACGACACCGACAGTAATTGACGTCTAAATCGTGGTAATTATATCATATTTCAACTTGGCCACCAGACGCGATTAACTCCTTTTGTGTGTCTGCGTAAATAGCAGTAAAGGGTAAATTATTTTGTACTTAAATAATATTAATGTGATCGACGCTTGGCTAAGGATGCTGCGTTGCATAAAAAATCAACACCTGACTATGATCAATGTCCCATCGCTTACATAAAACACAC
>DWLS01002956.1:0-16782 GCA_018246255.1 Pachliopta kotzebuea | reverse complement strand
TATATATATATATATATAATGATGATCTATGTAAGATAACTAGAAAATGAGCGAATTTATTAAATATTCGAATTAATTTATTTTGTTGAGTACTTATTATTACCATTGTTTTACCTATGCTGTGTTTGAAGTGATTATTGTCGCTATCTTCGCTACAATAATAAAAATTCTTATTAGTTATCCTTCTCTAGAAGTGTCATTCCAAGAAAACTCCTTTCTTTTCATTAACATTATTAAACTTTTGGGACCACGCTGTTTGTTTTTCTTTAAGAAATGTTTCGGTTTCTCTCATGATGTTATCCTTTACCAGAAGCTCAAGATCAGTGGATATTGCAGTCACGAAAGATATTTTAATGCATTTAGGCATAATACGCTCTGCTTCATATTTTGTACAAATTTAATCTTTACTTGTAGTTGTTGTTGGTTTCGCAAGTCATAGACCTTTTGATTTCGTGATAGTATCACAACAGGTGAGATGGGTCCATCCGTTATAACATAGTTTTAGTCCTAATTTGTTTTAGTTGTATCTAAGTAAGTAATTCTTATTGAATAGTGACGTTTACGTAAGTACATGAAATATATTATATACCTAATCTTTCAAACTTTTAATTTCAGTACTACGTCGTAGATACATTACTTACACAGACTTGACCCGAAAATCTCATAAAATATCAGCATCAGCGTTAAATAAGGACAGTTGCTAGGCAACGGGGTATCTTGTGGTGGTGTGTGTTGTGGTATCGGCATTTCGAATTTGAACCTTATTTACTATTTTACTGGGTTTCTGTAGCCGATAATTTTTTCATGACCCGTTTTTACTTTAGTACCATCCTGAATTTACGTTCTCATATATTTAAATTCATAATTATTTTGATATTTGATCTGGAAGACTTATGCCTGTCTTGCAATTAATTAATTTGAAGTAACCTACTTCTGAGGGTTTCAGTCGAGGTGATTCATTGTTCTTTGTTCCACCGATTAACTAACTAAAGCTTAATTAAATTTGGTGTCTGTTAGATCGCCCTGCATAAAATTAATCGCTCTTCTGTGATCTTAGTCGTGTAATATATTCGTGTCAGTGGTTCAGCGTTAAATTTTTCACGACACCGTCTGATTAGAGAAAATATTTTATAGGTATAAAGTTCAACCTTTCTTAGCGGTGTTTGGTAAATAACGTAATAAAGAATTTATAAACTGGTGGCAGATATATGTTGCCGGAGACAGTCTAGGTAGGTACCACCGCAGTACCTGTATCTACCGTCAAATAGTAATGAACAAATATTACTGTGTTCCGGTTTTAAGCGTGCTGTATGTTAGTGAAATTACTGGGATAACGGGACTTGACATCTTATGTTTCAAGGCGACGAACGCAATGTGATGTTGTTAATATCATCCTTACTAGCGCCACGTTGTTATAGGCGAGCGTACACTTACCATCAAGTGAACGCCGTGCTCGGCTCGTAGGCTTAACGAATAAAAAAATATAAGTATTTAAAAAAAAATTAAGTACCTTTACTCATTCTCTTGGTAGTAACGATTATCAAACCATATCTTGCAGCTATTCTCATAATTTTAATCTGTAGCTATACGAGCCATATGTTCGCCTATAACAATGTAATGCTTGTTAGGATATTGCGCCATATTACCGCCGCGATGTAAAAAATATTAGGTCTTGTTACCTCAATAATTTCACACGTTTTTTCTCTATAAACCAGACACAGTTTATACAGTATTGTTTGATGCTAGAAATAGTCACTTTGATGGTATCGATCTATTAGTAAATTCGGATTGGTGTAGGTGTAGACCTTCCAACTCAAATTAATTTCTTACCAATCAAATACAAATCTATTCTTACATTTAGAAAACAACAAGAAGCAGTAAAATGTTACGAGTAACGATAAACTTATAAAGAATCCTCACGTAGATGCCAAAGTTAGTCGAAATTAGGGAGGCGTTTATTTTGTTACAGTTTCCTTTTTTTGATCCCTATAGGATATCTAATTTGACACAAAACGCTCAGTTGAAGAAAGGAAAAACATAACAATTATTTCTTACATGACCTAAAATGTAACGTAAGAATTCAATTTGTTTCTGTTATTCGTAAGATGTACGAATTTTTTTTGTTTTGAACAGAAAAATCTTTGGCTCCGTAGTTAATGGAGTATTTTAGTTTTCGAATACAAGATGTCTATTAGTAATCAAGGATTCTGGAGCTTAAAGGATAATAGATGATTCTCCTCGTTATCCTAGTTAGTTACAACGGCTTCGTATTTGATTAATATTATCTCAAACCCACGGGGAATATGAATATACTTGATGTTGGAATTATACTTCACTAGGTATTCGAATGATAACAGATAATAATGATATATTATATATTATTGTATTCTTCTGTTCTGTGCTGTAAAGTTCCTTGCTGTTTTATTTTGTTCTACGTTGCCATATATTGAAAATCCTTTATAATGATTATATATTATAGATTACTATAATACCTATATACCTATTATAGGTTGCTATAATAGGTAGTACAGTCGTATGCCATTTAGTACTACGTCATAAAGTTATCTGCTACATTGTCACTGATAGTATATATTTTTGTTAACTATAGAGAAGTAGATCAAGAAGTTTAAACAGTAATTTATATATACTATTAATTTTAAAAAATTTATATATATAATTACAACAATGATGAATAAACAAGGATGTTTTTGCCTTGATGTTTATAAAGAAATGAACGCTTTAATGCAATGTACAAACACAATTTCATCCCTGTTCATAAAAGGAAATTTACGAGATGAACTTTGTCATAATAAAATTCCTAAGTATTTTATGACGGTATTCCTTAGTATAGGAATAGATAAATCCCCCAGCACGGGAACGTGCCTTCATTCAGGAGCAAATATATTTTTTGTCAAAGACTCTTTGTGATGGAGATTATCTTGGACAAAATAAGAGAACTGATTTACATAAATTAATTTTCTCCTTTGAGCTTTGAACAGAAACTCGCTTATAGTCTTCCCGTGTGAGTTTCGGTACCGAATATTTATTCCTATAATTTACAATGTTTTAGTTTCTACAGTAATATATTCACCTTATGACCTTCATTTAGTTTTTGCCTTTGTGACTATGAAATCATTTATACGTATAACAAACTTACACTTTTTGTCTATTTCTGTTGATTATTATTAAATAAATTACACTGTGTATTATAAGTAGCTAAGATAATTAATTGGGTAAAAAGATTAATAGTTTAATGTCTAAAAGCGGCGACTGCATTTCGTTGATTTTTTAGTATATGTTCTTGTTTGCCTACCTTTTTTAGTTGGTTATTCGTAAAAGAAACATCGCATAACACCAAAGACATAAGTATCTATTCATCCTTATAATAGATCTTATCGAATACATAAAACTCCCATAAAGTTTGCGGTATTAGGTTCAGCTGACGATAAACAGATAATTTAGATTCTTTTCACGCAGCGACTATACTCGAATGAGTTCAAGCAAAAAGTCCTTATATTAACATAAATCCTCTAAAGCTAATCAACAAAGTTTTTTTATATTTATATTCCAAAAGATTACATAACTATACAATTAAAATTAACTAAACGGAAGTGCCTGTTGACAACCGTCTAGGTTGGTCCATCTATTTCTAACGCCAAACTAGAATATGCAAATGTTCTTGTTTACCGCGGTGAAGGGCGCTGTTACTGGAGAAATTACTTCGGTAACTAGAGTTAATATCTTGTGAATAAAGACAAGCGTAGTTGATGCAGTATTTATCCCTAATAAAGTACTGATCATCGTTTCGTTTAATAAAAACCTCTAGAAAAACTTTCATGACAACGATGTGGAAGAGATATTGAGCGTATCGTAAAGAGCGAGTATAGAGCAGTATTTATAAGGAAAGAGCAAGCTTTTTTGTGTCTATTATTAAAAGTCTACTATTCTCAAATTATAGTTTGAGTAATGCAAGTATCACAAATACACTTTTTTAAGTTATTGTTTAACAATGGAACTAAATACGTTGAGATACATTTGGCAATGATGTAACGAATTAATTTTTATTTTAGAATAGATTCATTCATATTCATAAATAAAGAAAATCTCTAGTTATTTATCACTGTTTAATTTATGTATGTAGTAATAAATTATATTAAATATAAAGACCTGCCATAAACAACATACATACATGTTTGTAGGCAGGCATGTTAAAGGCAGCACTTAATTTGGCTGTTTTCCAGAATGGAGCAATTGCGGTCTTTATGAGTTCTTTTTATTGTTACATATAATATTAAATTTAATGAAATTTGTCGTTATACCTACCTAGGTAAATGTATACTGAAAGTGTACCTAAATTATATATTATAGGTACTTTCCTGTAATAAAAGTAAGGTCTTCATACAATATTATTTCTTAAACATGCCAATTTTCAATACAATTAACTTTTAGATTGGAAATTATTTAATATTCAGCTAGCAACAAATTACATGTTATGATATATTTTATATTATTAGAAACAATTCAATTCAAGTGCAATATGGATAAAACGTCTAAAATATAGAAAAAAGCGTTAAATTTGTAACGTACTATTTATTAAAGTTTGAAGTTATTCTTCCCTATTAGTACTACTCTTGACAGAGCAGTCGTTGCTATCACTTCAGGTGTTGGCGGAAAAATTCACAACACCTCGTCACTCCTGTATGAAGGCCGATTTCCTCGTACATTTAAATTATAATTGAGAAGTTGATATAGATGACTTTTTATTTTTACTTAAATAAAAACATTTACAAAAGCGACTACTTTGACCTCTATATCGATTATGTTAACCGCCAAATTGGAAACTGTAGGAACGGTAATAAATATACACAGACAGGTTATTTCCATAATTTTATTGAATGTGTAGATAGTGTAAAACTCAAGTACAACAATTCATATTCAAAGTGAGGTTTACGTTACGGTGCTCTTCGGCTTAATTGAAGTGGATTTTTTCTTCGAACCGGTTCAATGGAGTTTTTCAATTATCCAACCCCATTTATAAACTTTGATAAAATTATTCATAAACTCCAGATTTAATCTTCGAGGACAGGATTAGCTTAGAAATTTAAAGTATTCCGTAAGTTAATCTCGATTCGCTTTAAACGTTGAATATTGAATTTAGGTAAATGTTAACATTTTGAAAATTCCTATGTCATCGTATTCAACAGAATACAAAATGTTTTTTATCTAACTAAAAGTGCATATCCCTCATGATCACATGAGAGATACACGACACGAGCTTGTACAGACACATGAAATATTATCCTGCTACTGCTAATGAACCTAACTAGGAGCCCCGCTTCTTTTGACTATTCGCCAGCTTCTATTGTTAGGCTATTATAGAAGTTTTCTAAATATCGTTCAACTTATTCTCCACTCAAAATATTTTTTTATAATATTCATTATTGACTGACAAGAACTTTGATTTCCTCCTAATTTATCATCAAGCCACTATTTGCTTCTAATGAATAGGTTGGTATTATTTGTAGAAATTTTTGTGATCATGTAGTCTTAAAAATTACATGACGCAATTCTGCCATCCACATTCCGCCATCGGACGACAAAGCACATGGCGAGTCACCGTTCTTATGTTGCAAACACTTTTCGAACAAAGGATTTTTTATTTAAATCGTACTTTCCTGCAGTATGGAGCCGGGGTCTTTATTTCATTTTTCAAACTTTTTTCTTTCATACCATATTCTGTTTACCATTCTGTTTTCTTTCATGCTATCACCTCCCAGACTTCATCTCAGCCTTGAGATATCTCATTTCATATTGAATTTACTTCAATAAGTTCCGTTCTCTTTCCCTTCTAATTACAATTGTACTTAATTTCTTTCGTTTTTATTTATCGTTACCTCTATAATTTTTGTGCTATATTTTAAGAATATGTGGCGTTTTCCGTCTTCAGTCATCTGAAAAGATAATGAAATGTAGCTCCTCGTTTTTAATAGGAACAGCAAAGGAGTAGAATAACATGTCGACATCCGTGTTCCTGTGCAAATATGATGTACGCATCTTCAAAAAAGAGTGAATAGGCTGTTACTAGATTAATGCGTTTTACCACTACAGATCACATAACATCAAGTGGGATCGTGATTAAATGTTAACCTTTAAGGAATAAAAAATTTATAAATTAAAATGGTGAATCTCGTTTTAATATATTTCCGTGGTATGGAAATGCTAATAATATTCTCGTATCGAGGGATGGGTTCGTAGTTGACTTTGGATACGATAAAACTCGAGTAAGCGGATATAAGAATGACGTTATTGAAATTTCACTATGAATAGCCACGGGTACAGAGGTTTATATGTAAACTTATATACTTACACCAAATAACATTCTTCATAGATTGGAAGCTGAAAAATATCCCAAACTTTTAAGCTATAATGAACTGATATGGTAATAATAGCGGCTATGAAATAAGAAAGCCAGTAGTAATATTTTATTAGTAATTTTATTTGTTCATCTACTTCATGGCATACGTCATCTTTATGAGAGGATATAAACGAGAATATTTAAATTTTAATACGTTGATGTAGCAGTTAAACGGCAAAGTTATTAAACGTCTCTCTTCTCTATTATATATCTATCTTCTCTATTATCTAGTATAATATGCAAATTTCTATTTCAATAACGGTACCCAAAATTCATAATATTTGAACTCATATTAAATACGTAGAAGACGATGGTCATCTACGGAAAAATATAGGATTTTGCCTGATTGAGTTTAGTGTAAAAAAGTTATTAATTTTTATTGCATTCACATTTAAAATAATTTTGAATAATGTCATAGTTATTATGGCGATTTATTAGACTTTGATGTTAATTGACGTTATACTTACCATATCTGAAATATGTATGTATGGTATGTAGTTTTGTATTCAGTTTTTGACGTGTTTTAAGTGGGTAAAGGTGTTCAAAGTTTCGCATAAATAACACAAATGTAATTCTTTCATAAACATTTATTAATATAATATATCGTTTTCGTATTCCAGTATAAGTTACAGTATAATACCATATTCCATTATCGGGAACGTACAATATAAGAAGCTACGTACAGAAGAATCTACTAGGCTGCAATACCATATACCCCCTGTCCGAGAGTCGCATAGAATACGTTAAGAATTGTTTAATAATTAATTATAATATTATCTGTGTTGCCACATCTAAAAGTAGTTTATAATCGAAGTTGCCAATCGCAAATACAAGTGGCGTTGTTCTCCTCAAAGGCTTATTGTAGCGTCTTTCACCAAGTTTTGATTTACTATTTCTTACATTACTATAACATTTATTAAATATTTTTTTTTACTATTCCGTAATGATTTCTACTTCTCTATTGACATAAGTTTACCATCAATTTTAGCCGCTACTTTTTTTTTCTTCTCTACTTTTTAGCTTACTTAACTCTACATACATACATTCTAATAGATAATTACTACTGCCAGAGCACAGGGTTCTGTGATTAAAAAAATGAAAAAAAAATGCAGTTACCAAGAACCCGATGCTGTGGGCAGTAAGCGGGGTCTGATTGGCCAAGCATAACGTCGAGGCGTACTGATTGGGCAATAAGGCTGGGTGATTGCCCAACCATGTAAGCGGACGCTCGGCTCAATCAGACAACAGAAGAAAATAGTAAAGAAAGTGAACGATACATTTGCTAAATCAATTCTGAATATGTTTTCTAAATTTTGTATAATAGGTCCAAAAATATTTTCAAACTGAAGTTCTAGGTCCCTGTTTTGGATTTGAATGGTGTAATTCAAATCTAAGAAGATGTAAATATAGAGATGAGGGATAGCAGTAGATAGAAATGAAGTCGAAAAACGCAAGGGGTCCGATGTCGTAATGCTGGGGTTGTCGCGTCCGATGGAGCGGCGGTCAGTTCGTAGTGAACGCGGCCGCCGCTACAGGGGAAGCAGGAGGGTGTTCACCCCCATTTTTGGAATAGGCCCATACGTTGGCAGCGGCAATTGGAACCCCACAGGTTGCACCGGCAGGAGGACGAATGGCAGCAGTCGCCCGGCCGGTGGTCGCAGTTGCCGCCGCGCGGGATACAGGCGCGCCTGAAAACGTAGATCAGCGACGAACGTCTGAAATCACATCATCGAATACTAGCCTAAGTTCCGATTCACGCTAGTGCTTCAATGATACGTGTTATAAAATGTGTTATAATGTAAACTTCATTCATTCCATTAAAAATGTGTGTTCTTATTATTCCCATTACAAACTAATTCAACGTTTTTAAAGATAAACAAAAAACCGTACAAGACTAACAAATTAGATAAAATTATCCGATTGCATTTATAGGTTATGAGCTGTATCTGAAAACGTTAAAATATGATCTGGTATAGAAAATCATTCATAGAGACATGTTTCATAGTTGTAACGTTGTAAATTTTCGTTCTCAACAAATAAAGTAACTGTGACTTGCAGAAGATAATATACTATTAAATATAATTCCAATCGTTTGCTAAAAACCAAAAGGATAAATTAAAAGAGTTGATAAGAAAGTAGTGGGTAGTAAGATAATGAAGACCATAAATTTTGTAAGAGTGGTGATAGTTGATGTTGCTGTGTATAACTTACTTTCCAATATCCCTCAGCTCTTGCCATCCGTTTTCGTCGTCATCATATTCGGATACGTTCAAGTCGACATCTTCCTCTGCTATAGACAGATAAAATATGAAAGTTGATTCTATATACTTTCGACAAATTAATAATGGTCCTGAATTTGTTAAAAACACACAAGTATTCCTTATACTAACAGTTACTTTTTAACCTCTTCCTGATCTATACAGAATCTCTACAAACGATTAGATAAAGACACAGACTAATTCCACCGCCAAACAGTGGCAAAAAAAAGAGAAGTATTACAGCAAATAGGACCTACTATCTTATAATTCAAGTCAGGCAAGAACTGGTGTTAGATATTTGTAAGTCAATGTTAGCGTTTCACACTTATTGGAAGAGACATATCACTTAATCAATGTAAATTGACTCTCGAACTGTCTGATAAATCTAATAAAATAAATGAAAGAAACTGTCCAAAATCTATAGGAGATATTACTAATCATGCTTTAATCGCATATGATAGCACGATTTACTACTTTTTTGTAATTTAATATCATGTGAAACAAAGGTCAAGTACAACATTCGTTGCTTTTTGAACGACAATAAAATGAAATATGTAGGATAATCATCATGTGATCATGACACTTATTTGCAAGGTAGTTTATTTGTTTACTCTAACTGATAATAATAACATGGTTAGAATGTTTACACAGCAACACATTACATCTGTCATCTTGATTCATAAAATAGAAACTTTATTTTCCTCTATTTTTTACTAAATAGCCCTTCAAAATCCAACAGAGAAATGTTAGTATACTTCTTAGTTATTACGGAGACCCTTATTCTGTATACTTACTGGGATCAATGTACATGGCGTGAGCTGACTGCAAAGCAAGCAATGCAGCCGCTAGCGCCAGGATGTAGGCGCCCGCGCGCGGCATCTTGCTGGCACTACACCTACTGGTCTCCTGTAATAAAACTTTATTATTTATGTTGGAAAATTATATTCAAACTCCTTTTTTTTAATTTAAGTAAGTGATGAAACGTGCAGGTCACTCGCCTGTTGTGTTGCTTGCCCATAACAATGAGGGTCTGATTGAATTAAACTGTACCAAAAACATGCGCTGCGGTAGTATTTTTAAAAGCTTTTTGTTTACCTGCGAACTTGTTTAGATTTATTTGTTCTTGTACTAAGCAAATTATTGACGAAAACATTTCTCTTTTCTGTTTTAATTTTAATACTTAAAAGGACAAATTTAAGACGGAGAAAGTTGATAGTTTACACAAAACTTTTATCGTTTACATTCTTATCGTGGATATTTAGATATGAAATATCGTCTCCTAAGATTTTACCGTTTTAAATTTTTATTGTTTATTTTTATAAATATTGAATATATTGGATTGAATATATAGGAAACATTTACATTTTAGACGAACTATGTCTCTATATATACATATATGTACTTAAGGCTTTGGAAAACATGGATGATGACAGTTACTTTATTCAACATGGCAACTTTATAAAAAGCGTTATAGGAGAGATAAAGGAAAGAGGAGGACTTCGGAAAAGTTACATTAATCAAATTAAATAAAGGTTGGATGTTTGTGACGTATAATAATTTGGAAGGTACTCAACTGCCTCCGTGGCACAGCTGCACATAGTAAGAAGATTTTGAATAATAGTAAAGTTTTTCAAAATCTCCATATGGCATAATTATATGGATTCAGAGTTCAGGATGTGGTTTTAGTGTTTCACGATTCTATTTATAAACCAAAGGTTTGCTTTTGTTAATAATTTTTTTTATCCCTTATTCCATAGACAAATACAAAATATTTGTATTGGAATCAAAATATGGCAAATAGCAAAGGAGAATCTTAATAGAAAAATAGATCGACTGATACTAAATTAAAGCGTTTCTCTATGGCAGATTAAGTCACCACATAATACCGGGTGCAATCGTGATAAAACATTAAACTTTTTGATATAAAAATAATCTTTTCGAAATAGAACCAGGTAACAAATCAGTCTTTTAAAAATATCTATGACATTGTATCCTTCTTAAAATAAAACAGAACAGTAAAAGCTGAAACTTACGACATATTGCGCTCACTTAAATCAAGAAGGTAGTCGGTAAACATCAAAAGAGAGCAAGTAAAAGGTTCGTCCCCAATGAAATCTCTTAAAGTTAACGACATAAAGAGAGTATATTCTGGCGCCCTTAAGCGGCAGTCCATTTAAACCTCCTTGGAAAATGTACTTAGCGGCTTTTAGATATAATGACAACAATTTTTAACAACATAAAATGAAATTGGTTGACTTATAAAAACGAAAAGGAGAAAAATTTACATTTTTGGTTAATTACGATTTTTGACGCCGAAATTTAAAAACTACAGTTTTTGGGCAAAAAATAGCAGAGGAAAAAGAGAAGTGAAATACCGCTATTATGATGATCATTACAATTTGTGTTCATTTTGTACTAGTTATTCATAACAATTGCAACTATTACGTTTATTGAAATAATGAACAATGAAATACATAAATCGAAAATTTCCTAAGAAGTATTAATTAACTTTTTTGGACGCGACTAGACAGTCAGGAGAGCATGGCCCTGACAATGGCAAGTGATGTGCTTGTCAGTAAAAACGTGGCGTTGGTTAAGATGATACTGTATCACATTGTACTCGTCTCGTCAAGACCTAAAGTGTTAAGCCTCGTTACCTCTGTAATTTCACCAGAATATAGCACCCTTCAATCTAGTATACAGTAATATTTGCACAGTCCTTTTCGTCGGCTGTAATAGGAGCTGCGTTCATAGCTACCTAGGCGGTCTCCGGCAATAAAGATCTACCAACGGCAAGTTAATTGTTTAATTCTATATTTATTTTTAAATGTAGTGTAAAGTCTAAGTTAGTTAATATATACTAAGTAATACTTTTTATACATTACAGTGCTTTTTAAATTTAAACCTGAGGTTTTCTATTAACTGTACGTGTTGACGAAAGACATAAATTTCGTGTCTTATGCCACGCAAAAAGTTTCGAGTCTACTTTTTAATTATTTCTGTACACTATGTTAGACTTAGAAACTGTTTTATTAAAGAGAAGCTCAAAGATTTTGAAATTTTCCACGATTGGCTGGCAAGTTGGCGAAGTCAGTTTACTGGTAATTGTCTTAAGAATAGATTCAACCATTTCAGAAATAAATTTATCTATAGTTATACTTTAAGACATGACGACGGAAGGTGAACGGTGAAGATATTCTAACTTGTATCCCGCAAATAAACATAATTGATATACCTTGCAGTAGTTGTATATCAAGGACAACCGCTATGTTATTAAAGTACACACAAATAAACTGTAACAACACATTGTCATAATGAGCTGCCATGACCCGGGCGACAACTATTAATTTGGCAATGTAAGTACGTACGTACACCAGAGGGAATACAACAAAACAAATACTGTGCCCCCAAAAATTACTTATTAATAGAGCATTAGCTAATTCAAACTAAATCGACTAATTCATTTGAAATACTATGCATATTTTAGTACATAGTTTTACTCCATTAATGCATCAATAATAAAGGCAAAAGTTAGGTAAAATGTTATCGTAATTTTTGTAGAGGTTTTTACATATAAGCTGTTTTTAATTGTTGTAAAATGGCGCTGCTGTAATTTGAATTCTACGTATCCAAACATTACTGAAATATTTATGCGTAGATACATATTTGTTACTATCAAGATATTTTATTTTATTTCCATTTTCAACAACATACCTCCTTCTTAGGAAGGTATATACTTAGTAATAGATATTAATAGACTAAAATGATGATAGCAATGATAACTTTTGGACCAATTTTCTTTGAAAAAAATTAACTGCCAGGAGGACGCCCGAAAGAAAATTATACCGTCCAACTTAATTGTTAACGTGTTTTATTCTCTACACAAGACTTAATTGTAATATAAACTACTCTTTCCTTGTTATCTTTCTTTGTATTTTTCTTAATATTTATTACTATACTAAAATCTACTGATTACGGCAATAATAATGAAAGTCGGATGCCGCAAACTACAAAATACTTTATCTACAACTGGATATATATAAAGTACAATCGGTTACATTTTTAAGACCTAAATATAGGCAATACAGGAAAAGTTGTTCCTTCCAATTTACAAGAATAAATGATGCTAAAAGTGTAAAATATAGGATGAGGCAATTGACCTAAATAGTTACGCTTTGCTGACAGGTCAACCATGGTCACAAGGCAAACGGGGCGCTAAGAAAAATTATTTATACTTACTAGTATATAATATTAACTAGACCACACAAAACACTTCTATTTATAGTTGAAGTTTTATAAATATCATAAAGGAATGACGACACGCCTGTCATCGTATTATCCGGGTCTCTATTACCTTGTAAGTTTAGAGTTAGTTATGTGTCGGAGAAGCCCAGGGACTAATTTTTATGTTTTGGTCATAAGTTCGATTCCTTCTGAACTTTTCCTTTAATAACTCCTAACCAGATGAGCTATAGACTTTTTATTCGGGATTTGCTATCTTCTCATCCTGTACATAATTTTATCATGAAAGACTATGTAGTTTAAAAGTTCCAACCAAGCGTTACGGAGTACAAAGCATTATTTATTTTTATAGTACCGTAATCCAAATAGAAACTAAAATAACGGAGGGAGTAAAGGATTTAACACAATAGTTGTTGAGAAAATATTCTGTAACATCAAATATTCTGCCGTTTATTTTACTTTTATCTTTCCTTAATTTTTTTGGCACTTGATGATAAGCTTCTTTGTAGGGGCCCATCATTAGAGACCCCGTCTCCGTTCCGTTTGTCATCATTGGGAATACTGATTGAAGCAATTATGCGATTCAGGGGATTTGTAAACTGAATTGGCAATGGGCGGGCAATCAGCACGAAAATCGGAAAACTGATGTTGCACGGAGATCCAAAGATATACCACGTATTGGGAAGTGAAGTGTGAGTCATCATTTGCCATTATGTTAATAAAAGAATATATCTTATATCAAAGTCGGAGTGAACCAACGAATTAAACTATAACAAATAAAGATTATATATAAGATACATAAGACATAATTTTAAAAAATCTGTTATTCTATACAAAAATGTAATTTGGATATTCAATTTGTCTTAACTATTACTATTCGACATTAATAATGTTGCCAGAAACTGGTATGACTACACCTCTTGCCAAACGACAGAGAACAAAACATACATATTCCAATTCAGTTGTGACTAGAACTACTGGGACAACGACTTTTTATTCGACAAGGCCAGACAAGCAAGGCGTTCACCGGATAGTAAGTGATAAGTTTGTCCATAACAATGTAGTAGTGGCTAAGGCGGTATACCCAGCACCACATTGCGCTCATCGTCCTAAAACATAAGATTTTAAGTCTCGTTACTACAGCAAAATTCACTAGCTTACAACACCCTTCAAATCGGAACACAGTAATGTTTGCACAGTACTGTTTGTCAACTGCATTAGAGCTGCGGTGGTACCTATCTAGGCGCTAACAACAAAGACCTATCACCAGTATAAAAGACAGTACACAAGACTAAACAAGTACAAAGTTGTATAGAACGTACCACTAAGTAAATGTGCTGCTCCTGTCGTTAAGTTAAATAAAAAGGTGTCCTAATTCTTTGTATCCCTTATACTTTCTAATATTAACTGAACAAGTAAAGACATACAAAAAAGAGGCGAAAGCTCTTTTTAATTAATAAACGTCTAGAAATATTACATTATACATATCTGTTAAAGTAATATTTGTAAATTTTCTGTTGTATTACGCAATAAATATTTTCGGCAACGTACACGAGGACATGCCACTCATTCCGTAATGAAATAGCGAAACTTTGTTGTTTTGATGATTTTAATTAATGGTTACGTAACATCAGGCAAAATGTTATCAATTATCGTATTATTGAGAGTGTTATTAATAAATTTTTTTTATATTTACTAAAGAAGAGGTGTAACTGTATCAGGAAAATATATTTCATAAAAGACATCGGATACCACAGTGTTTTCAATAATCAGGAAATCAATGTTGCTGATGGCCAATTGCTAATTTTTTTCTAACGTATGTCGATTGAAAGAGTGCATGTATGTATATCGCTCTGTAAGAGGTGTCAGGATCCTCTATTACGAAAATAGCGCCGAAGTCACTATACACTACTTCTGTACAATTGGTGTTGTATGTCATATGATACTATTGTTCTTAGAACGTGACGGTGTCTCCGCGTTGTTTTCTTTCACCAGAAACTCATCGTTCCATAGCGCGTATTTCCGTCATAGTAAACTGAGCTGATATGATTTTGCTAAAATTTGGTACTACTAAATTACTGCCAAAAACCAGGTCCGGCGGAAATAGATATTATATTATTAAATAGATATTAATATAATAATTCGTTTAACGTAAATGACGACACTATCTTTTTAGAGAGATAATTTCTCGTCAATTTCATTACGTAATTAGTTGTGAAGCTGGGTGGAGATTAAGAAGAAAGTTCTTCTATTACTATTTTTTAACAATGAGGATCAAAAGTAAAAAAGCCATTAATAATCTAAGAATAGAAACGAGAATGGAAACCACTGAACAGATTATTTGGTATAATAATAAAGTTTAAATGTTTGAAATCTGATAATAAAAAAGCTATTTTATTGTGAACTTAAAGTCTTACAAACAACCTCCGTGACAGCAATCGATACTTCCTTTATTGGAAATGTTTTCACCGTTCAGGTGCTATTTGCCGTAATTTATGACTCATAATAAAAACACTATCGATTAACAGTAAAGAAAGACTAAGTGGATTAGATGTGGCTGCGGCTCGTGAAGTTTTTCTCTTAACAAAACAATAAAACTTATAGATCTTCTAATTTAATTTAACATTATATCAAGATCTTGTTTGCAAAAAGTTGTAAAACAATCATATTAACTGCTTACAAAATTATAATTTATAAAAACTTACACAGTAGGTTTTTAAAAAGTTAATTAATTAAAGAAGAAAACTACATCTTATTTTATCCTTTTTTTGTTGCGGGGAAATCTTCAATAGATACCCTGCTTTTGTGGGGAAAGTCAGGGTTAAGTGGGATTTATACCCTCTAAAACATCATCCTCAGTGCATTGCGGAAGGCCCCGGGAACTCCTACGGAACTCACCGGTGACGTACTTGTCTTATAATAGCTATGTGACGTTTCCGAAATAATATATAATAGCTAATATTATTTCGGAAACGTCACATACCATCAGATGATCGTTTTACTCGACTTATCACCTACTTATGTAACTCAAAAGTTATGCTTTTCGACTGTTATAATTTTGATACTTTAATGAAAACTCATTTTTATAAAGAATGTAGTTGAAGTGAATATCGTCAAGAATAAAAGACGTCTTTAAGAATGTCTTTTATGTGTGTTTGCTTATCCGTCGCTTGCTAAACCGCTGTCACCATGTAATGAAACGGCTCGCTCGATCAACACTAATCTATTCTCTATCCACCAACATACATTGATTATAAGTTTTGTACAGATACCTCCACCTTTCATACATACATAACAAATTAAAAACTACACACAATTATAAATAAATGTATATAACGAAAGAAATTTTATGTCTTCTCCGCTTGATATGGTCCCGATAAGTCAGCCCTTTCTATCGTAACTTAAAATCATTTTCCTTTTCTTCTATTTTATTATGAGATTTTTGCTTCTAGCGGGCTTACCAATCCTATTGTATAACTTAAAATCTTGTCAAATTGTTATGACTGTTTTATCATCAATGTATATATATGTACAAAAGCAAAGTATATCTGACATGGATCTTCACGATAATTATTTTTTAGAAGAATACAATATAGTGCAAAAGACGTTAACTCTCACTAAAGAGGATATTAGAGCTCTTTTTATTTATCTAACGAGCTCATGTGGAATCCGTATAGAAAACTATGTCTATTTCTGATTCAATACAAGAACAGCTTCAGATTGATGAAATACCTAGGTTTTATTATAATTAAGTTTAGCTAACTTTTCAATTAAATTTGTTGTTTTACTAAAACGGAATCCGATAGCTTAATTACAGGATCGAAGAAATAATTAAATGCCTAAATCACTAACTAAAAACATTATACT
>DWLS01002955.1:0-16793 GCA_018246255.1 Pachliopta kotzebuea | reverse complement strand
TTTCCACTCCAAAAGTACCGGGTTCGAATCCGTCTTGCACCAATGAATTTTTCAATTAATGTACAATTAGTATAACAACTAATATTACGCGCTTTAAGCCATGTATCAAATCGCATGGCTATAAACTTAAAAAAACACACTGTATATTAAGTTTAATGCGAACTGTTATAAGTATATTTATGAGGAATCTCTATTATACTATATCTCATCTTTCGCAGACAAACCTTCGGGGTTAGTGTCAGAAATTCGGAATTAAGGAAAGGACTGGACATGACAATCGGGCGAGTCCTGGGTAGTATCTAGTGGTGACGGCGATACTTTCAAATTGTTATTTTCAGTTAAATCCTACTAATATCTCTTCGTGCGGAATGGGATGTCGCTATGCCCAACTTAATTATCAGACGTCTCTGTTTATGCAATGATTATTCTCATATTAAAAATTTTATTGAGATAAAATCTTTAGTTGCGAATGCAACGGGCAACTACTAGTATTGTATATTCAGATAGTCTTGTTTACTTTCTACAAAGTGTTAAGTAAAAATATAATTCATTAATAAAATAGTAATTAAGTAACAAAGTTAAATCTTTTGTTGAAATCCTAAACCATCAGGTCGACGAGAACGATGTTTATATGAAACATTTGCAGGTACAGCCGCGTGCAGGGATAGGTATCGCCGGCGCCGGGTGCAGTCGGTGACACGGTTACAGTACGATGCACCCCTGAAACGTTACACCCCTCTAAACCTAACCCTCGACCCGGCCGCCGCACCTGTGCAACCCACTGTGCAATATTTAGGCATAGCCTTTACAGAAAGTACATAAATAACACTGGCTATAGCATCGCCTCTCTGATGAGTGATGACAAAAATCGCCGCATCTTTATAAAGTTTACGAGAGATGTAGTAGAAAAAGTAAATAAAACTAGACATTGTAATAGATAAAATTGTAATGAAAATAATAACAAGAGATGTAATAGTAATAGAAACTAATAAAAGATGTAACAAGCGTTTAAGAATAAACAAGTGGCCCATACAAAATTGTGAAACTTTGTACACCCGTAATTCGACAACCCGATCACATACCAGCAAAATTCCAACGGCTATGATCTTATCTAAGCGAGATCTGTCTGTATGATGAAATTTTCGCACCAGCTCCTACCCTTTGTAGTTCCCATTGTCATTGACATTGTCGTTTAAATAAGGATTGTAAAAAGACAAAAGATCATTTAAAAAATAATTAAATTATAAACTTGTAAATTGTAAAAATGCAGCGAATTTTGAAAAGAGAGACTATGCGTGGGAGAGGATTGAAGAATGGAAGATAGATAATGTAGAGTGAAAAGATAGATTATGTAAAGAAAAGAAAAGAATGCAATAAAAATAAAAGAAAAACAAAAACCCTTATCCAAAACAGGAAAGGGAACGAGAGAAAAAACACTAGCTATAACTTTCAAGAAAGTTTGTAAACGTTTGTATGAACAATTCCAATGTTGCTACCGTATGATGAAAGTTACCAGTAATATTACAATAAAAAATTGTATCTATTAATATAAGAAATTTATATCCCATATTAGGCATTTTTTATAAAAATCCTCAAAAGTTTGACCTTTTTTCTAAATTGTTGCATTTTACTTTAAAATTTAAAGTAAATCACGTCTAAAAGTAGTTTTAGCTCATTCATTTAAAAAAAACTTGCTTTTTATAAAGCATAATAATTACAGTGATCTTTTTGGTGATATGTTAAAAATAACTTACAATAATTTCCAAAAACCCGAATTAGATTTTATATTGACCATGAACTTGTAGTAACTATAACATTTAATAATTATTACACTAGTATCAATTTGATCAAAGCATCTCTAGGAATGTTCTTGTATCAGTTGAAGTGACCGTAAAGCCGGAAGTAATAACACAGGATGTCCTTTAAGCGACAAACTTGATGAAATAATAAAAAAAAACTTACAAACAGCTGAGAAACAATCAGGGCCGACAACAAGTGAAGGTTATACGAGTGTCATGACCATCCACAGTCAAACTGACTAAATTCTGTATAGTATAAACAATCGAGAAATATTTAAGCAAATAAATATTTTAACTGTGTTTAGTGGGTAAAAATCCTCATATAACCTTGACTTCCCAGTAGAAGGCAAAGTATCTTGCAAATATTTTAAGTTATAGAATGAACTCCCTGCTAAGAGTTTCCCAAGGAGTTACAGAATGGAATTGTTTATAGAGATTGTGATAAGGTTTTTCAGAGGTCGGCAACGAGCCTGTGGTGCAGCGGTCTATAGGCTCATAACTCCTTATTTTTTTTTATTTTCACGCGGGGGAATTCTTTTACGGACCATCAACTTGTGCCCTGGGTAGGCCCGGTAGAATGTGTGGAACTCGACCTAGGCGGCCCCTACCCACTTAACCTACCGCGAAAGCCATCAGCCGTTATGAATAGGATGCCCCAGATCTGTCAGCGACCGGGCACCCCAATGACCGGCCGGTCCCAGCAGAGACTGGACTTCTTCGGCTATTAGAGAATTCCCGACGACGCCGAAGCGTTGGTGGGGTCAGGTGCTCAACCTGGCCCGCTTCAGGTTATGGGGGCAGCAAGGCGTTGATACCGTCTCCTGCACACCCCGACTTCCCGCTTGCGGAGAGAGGAAGCCCCTGGGCTATCCTCCTTGGATAGTAAATGCTTACTAGCCAGCAGGCCGTATGCTTGTTTGCTACCTTAGTGGTATAAAACGAAATCCCATCTATAATAAAAACAAAAGAAAGTAGTAACTGTAACGTGCACTCACGGATAGTTCGCATAATTCTTACGTCGTGAGCTGTGCAGGTGTCAGCACCAGCACTCAAGGCTACATACTCCGACCTACATTTCGCACGGTGCCCTGTACACACCATCTCTACTTCACCTGACGTTTTAACGAGTTTAAACTTTTCAAGCTAGTAGAATTTACAATTTTGCAATACGGAGAGGTGGTAAGCTATTATAAATTCCACGAATATCTGATGGTAATGTAGTAGTGGTTCGGGTGATATACAAAGCACTACTTTGCGCTAGATACAAGATATAAGATGTTAAGTTCGTTACCCCAGTAATTTTACTAGATTACAGCACCCTTCAAACCGGAATATAATAATCTTTGCACAGTAGTGCTTATAGGCTGCAATAGGAGCTGCGGTGGTACCTACCTAGACGGTCTCCAGCAGCAGAAACCTACCACAAATGAGAATTTTTTGACTGCCTCTCCAGTAATCTCAATAATTTAGATATTGTATTAAGTGACTAGGATATATTAAAAATATTCATAGTAAAAATACTCAAATTTTTTTAACAAAGTAACAAAGTTTTTCCTATCAAAAAATTGTCCCTCTCCGTTTGTTACAAGAATTCCAATGAAAATAAAATATATAAACTTTTCTAAAGTAATTATTGCAGAGAATTTATTTGTTTATAATATAAATAATTAATAAGTTAATATATTATAGTGTAAAAATTTACAAACGTGTATTCCTTTACGCTTTTCCTAAGACAGTCTCCGGCATCAGGCACATATAAGAATAAATAATCGTAACACAGACCTCTGTTTAAGAGACATTATAAATAATATTAATAAAAATTACTTTATAAATTTAAAACCTTAAATTCTGCATATAAATAATGATTTTAGTACAAACTTTGAAGGAATAAAAACTTAAATGCAGTCCAAATGAAGCCATTACACTGTTGTACGGAGCGTAAAGCGCAAGTTTATTCTTAGCCGGGCCCATTCCGTCGCATTGTTAATGTACGCGTCTCGCATTTACAAGTTACACTAAGCACTAACTTCAACGTTATTTACGAACAAAACGACTATCATAATACAGCTAAAGTAAACTAATTAAAAAATCTTAAATAAACATGCGTGGACTATATTTACTCAGAGCTTAAGCGATGTATTACCATGCTAGGTTGCTTGGATGCTTTAGAAATTAAGTTTGACAGAAAGATAACTACAACGAATTTTTTACAAATTATTAAATCGTTTTACGTAAAAGAAATTTTTTCACAAAGAGAATTACAATAATTCACTTACTAGAGAATATAATTAATAAACAATTATAATTCCCACATGCAGACGGTAGGTACAAACAAAGCCAAACAAAGACATTAATAGATTATGTAAATACTTTTAGCCGCTCTTTGTATTGAGTGTTACCAACTGATAGATGACCATATAAAAAAAATAACACATCTAGGATAAACATATACTGGTAGTAAATCTCCATTACTGTAGACCGTTTATATGGGTACAACAGCAGCTCGTATTCCTAACGCCAAATAGTAATGTGCAAACTTTACTATGTTCCGGTCTGAAGGGAACTGTACACTAGTGAAATTACTGGAGTAACGAGATATAACACCTGATGTGGCAAGACGACTAGCGTAAAGAGGTACTGTGTATACCATGTAAACCAGTGTTAATTATGGGCAAGGGTATCACTTACCAATAAGTGAACGACTTATTCGTCTCATAAAAAAAAATAGAGGTGAAGGCTATTGATGAAATGAGTTCATCTTCAATAGCCTGCTGGATATAGACATCTCCCAAGCCCAATCACCATACGCAATGGCCCAATCTTCGGCTATACACATCCAAAGGCAAGTTGACTATAGTAAATTCGGCAAAGTATAACATGGACTTGTAAAACTTGTGATAGTGGTTTGAACGTCTGCCTTCCACTCCGAAGGTACCGGATTCGAATCTGCGCTACACCAATGAATTTTGCAATTTACGTACAGGTAGTATAACACTAACTAATATCACGTGCTCTGACGGTGAAGGAGAATATCGTGAGGAAACCTATATATCTATGTGATGACCATCCGCAGTCGGTCTAGTATGTGAAATGGAGATGGCAATGGCAACACCACTCCATTATAACTAACAAGGAAGTCGTCGTGTGGTTCACTACACATGATGACCAGGACCCTCAGTCATAAGGAAATACGAATTAGAATAATTCTCATAATTATTATTAGTCCTCTTGAAATATTCCTAATACAAAATCGACGAGGTTAGTGTAACTTCTGAATGCCACCATGTAATGTCTGTCTATAATAATTTGGTATTAAGCTACAAATTACCACATTGCTTAGTAAGTTTATTAAGTAAAGAACTAATATTTACGTAATGAACCAATAATAGGCATCAGTGATTAATCAGCGCTGATGACCGTAAGGAATTTTTACATTAAATACGACATAAAAAAAATTATATGGACATATATACTTGTTTGAACTATCTATACATGAAATAAGTGTTAACTGAACACAGTACGATATTCGCTTCAAGAGACTTAAAGTAGAATGAATACTCAGTCGCATTTGTTGGCTCCTTTTTATATCCCGCTTCGGCGGGAACTAGTCTCTTTCTGATTGGTTAGTAGCTATTTCCCGTTGATTGGTTGCTTTCTCCAAGCCTTTTAGTTGCTATTAGCTTCACAGAGGGCGCAATTGTCAACATTTTAATTCCAATTAGCTTTGCAGATGGCGCTACTGGCACGATTAACAACATAAGATAATTATATATTGTGTCTATACAGACTATGTGTCGCATTCAATGGTCTTATGGACGATTAATATCAAAGTTAAGGTACACAAAGATTATTCCGCTGCGCAGCGGCCTACTTCCTGGAATATTAGGTCGCCGTGCGGCTTCATTATAAATTGATGGTACATTTGCTCAACATAAAGGTAATCTTCACTGAGATGGGAGATTAGTACGTACCAGAATTTTAATAGTACCTTATGAATAGTATATTTCATTCAATTCACAATACTACGTATATTTACAGGGTCTTTGTTGCCGGAGACCCTCTAGTTAGATAACACGGCAATTTCTATTGCAGCCGTCCAACATAACTGTGTTCGCGTTTGAAGGGTGCTGTATGCTAGTGAAATTATTGGAGTAACTAAATTTAACACTTTATGTAACAAAACGACTAGTGAAATGTGTATAAACTATGATATAAACCAGCCTAAGTACCGTCATGTTATTATAGAAGCAGGACTTACCATCATTTGAACGTTTCCCTCGCCAAACCAAGACAAATAAAAAAAATTGTCAAATTATTGAAAGTGATGTCGAACACAGCAAAGTAGATATTACAAAGGATTTTATCCCCACTACCACATAAGATATACAAGTAAGGAGTGGAAAATTATTTATTTATTGAACAGTAACCAAATCGAACATTGCTAGAAGTATGAAGTAACGACTTATAGGGTCTATGCCTGTATTTCCCAAGGTGAGCATAGGTACCACAAGAGATCAATTCTATCGTTGGCAAATTCTATAGTCGGGGGCAATTTGAAAACATTAAAAAATTACTAATATAATTTATAACATTTTTTACCTTTTTTTGGGAGGGGCATTGGTTAAAAATCAAAAGGTCGGAGAGAGACATAGAAATGAATTTTATTCAAAGATAGGATGGATCCAAGACGGTTGGGAAACACTGGTTTAGATGATCACAATGATCATTATCCTTGGCTAATGAGTTTTCAACACTTGATTTTTATTATTGATTACGAGTGTGACACAGATCAGCTGTGTTATTTATACCAAAGTGTAAATGTAATGCCCTGGTTTCTGTTCTACGCCCATTCCCTATTTTACATACACATAATCCTAAGAATACAGTCCCAGTAATATTTATAATAAATTCCCGAAAATACATCAACACTGACGTATCTACCTTTTTGTTTGGTTTAAGCTACTATGAACCTGAGAGACAAACACGCACGTCAGAGACACCTTCTCCATATAACGGCGACTGTAATGCGAAGTATAAATAAACCAGATGAATAACGCGACATTCGCCAGTCACTTAAGAGTACATTACAATTAACAATACTTTACAGCTGTCATAAAAATTTACAGGCACTGTCGTATAAACATATATGTGAAATTATATGAACAGTGCGGCATAAAAACTTATGGGCATGTGGAACACAGTTTACAAGGTTAAGAAGCATTATTAAGTATAATAAATAAAGTATAAATTAAAAAAAAAATCACAGTGTAGTAAAAAACAAAAAATAGATACTTAAGTTTAAGTAATTATACTTAATTAAATTCGAGTAACTAAACATATTCCTTCTGTAAATTTGCCGCAGTCACTGGAAGTAGGTCCCGGAGACCGTCTAATTACCACCACAGCTTCTATTGCAGCTGACAAATAGTAATGTGTGAATACTGTTGTGTTCCAGTTTGAGGCGTTGTCGCTAGTAAAATTAGTGCGGTATCGAGACTTAACATGTAACAAAGCGACGAGCGCAATGTGGTGCTGTATAAACTATTGAAGTAGCGCCACGTACAAGTACAGGAAATCGTGTTATTGAACATCTCATCATTTCGTTCCTCTAAATATTTCAACATATAAAAAAAACATATGAGCAGGAGGTGCAAGGGATCCCACCCAACTACTCACGGAGCCAAAGCTAACCTCTCTCCTGCTTGTGCATCCTGCTAACCAACAAACGAGGCTCACTCTGTATTGGGCCAGCTTAAGTTTTTGTCCAAATCCTCTCGCCATTAGAAAATGCCTATATCCAGCAGTGGACATTTAGCGGCTGATGATATGAGCCGGAAACCGGAACAAAGTAATGTTCGGACAGTACAATTTGTCGGCTGCAATAGGAGCTGCGGTGGTATCTAAACAGTCTCCAGTAAACCCTTACCACCAGCAAACTCTCAATTGTACATCAGTTCAACATTAACTGTATTTTGATAATGAACCAGTTATAAATTATCAACATTGACCGTGACGAGTAAATACGAAACCGCCGTTTCACACGAGGAAGTCGGCTGGTCACCACCGTACACAAAGGTCAACGTATTAATTACCTTCTTTATTTCGAATGAGAAAACAAAAGCTCCGCCTGCTGTGGTTTCACGGACCTTAACACTTACAACTACGTAATCAATACAATTACCTGTAATTGTATTTTTGTTTACAGATGAAGAAAAGAGCAAGGAATTCACTTGATGGTAAGTGATAAGTTTGCTCACATCATAACGCTGATTTTTTATTAAGGTTTATGGCCACGCGATTTGAAACATGGCTTAAAGCACATGATATTAGTTGATGTTATACTAACTGCACGTGAATTAGAAAATTCATCGGTGAAGGCCAGATTTGAAACTGGTATCCACGGCGTGGAAGGCAGCCGTTCAAACCACGACTTCAAGTAGCGCTGATTAAGATGGTATACACAGCATCAAATTGCACTGGTCATCTGAATACGTAATTCAAGTCTCGTTACTTCAGTAATTTCACTAGCATACAGCACCCTTCAAATCGGAACACAGTAATGTTTGCACATTACTGTATTAATACCGCCGTTATAGAAAATAAACTAGCCTTCGTACCACTATAGACAAACACAAATTAATAAATTGATTAGAAATCAAATGGAGAAATGTAACTATAAATTAAGAAAAGTCATCATCATCATCATCATTAAGAAAAGTAAAAAATTGAAGCTTAAAATTGTAAAGTAGAATATGCAGCGACGGAAGTATGGGAGGCGATGCCTGTGAGATAATTGTAACAAAAAGCTTTGTCAAAGATTGAAGAACGGAAGAATAACAGAGGAAAGATAAACTAAAAAGGAAAAAGTTGGAAGGTAGAAATGGAAAGATAAGAAAAGAGCAAAATTAACTCCCTGTGCCACTTTACGGGGGAAAGAGAGTTTTAAAATAAAACACGAAGGTCTTTGATTTGACTTCATGGTCACTTAAATTAGTTACTGTCTTTATATCCTTTTTTTTTAAGAAAAAAAGTGCGTGAACATGCGAACACTTGATGCTAAGTGTTAGTGATAAATGTAGTAAGTTTATTTTTCGTTGTGTGTATTGTTGTGCATGCGGAACTAGCGTGTAAGAGATTGTTACGCTCACATAATTGTATATAGCCAGTGTATGTATGTTGTAGATTTAATTTAGGCGTAAACAATTGTTAGCTAGTCAAAATAAATAAGTAATCACTGACGTCCATGGACAGTCAAAACACCATCATCATCATCGAGGCTGCGTTGCTGACCTGGAAGGTGGAAGTGGTATGATCTTTTCTTGATAGCCTTATGTTGTATTGATACGAAAACACTTGACGACAACTAATTCAATATTAGAAAGTATATTTATTAAACACTCAATTTCATGTGTGTATTCATTCAATATAAAATGTAAGCAAAATTTATTTCTACCTGATCAGTGTATTTGTTTATTATTTAAATCAGGTAGAAGATACATGAGTAATTTTTTAAGACCCCAAATTTAATTAGGTAGCTAAGTATTTTTTTGTGTAAACGTTAATTAGATTTGACATTGAGTTTTTAGGTAACTACCACAAATTACTAAGCAAATTTCAGTTTTTTTTTGTAATAACTTAACCAAAATTATTATAAAGACATAAACCGGTTAAACTGGAATGTGTTTGAGTTTCCGCTGAAAATTTTCATGTTCATCTGCTATTCATTTTATTATTACGATATATACTAGTGGTAGGTCTCTGTTGTAGCAGACCGTCTAGGTGTGTACCACCACGGCTCCTATTGCAGCCGACGAAATCATCATGTTCATCTTATCCTTTTGTAATCCAAAATATATATAGGTGATCTTCGATAAGCGACATTAGGTCTCTTCATTCATAGCTTATATACTTTTTTTTTTTTTGGGTGATGTAAGAGAGAGTCGAAGAGTTGGATAGAAATATAAATGGGAAGAGAAAGGAGGAGCTTTTATATCTAGTCAAGTCATAGCTATATACCTTGTCTCAAGGCGACGAGCGCAATGTGCTGCGTATACAATTTTACCCGGAGCCGCATTATTATGGGTAAGCATATCACTTACCTTCAGGTGAACCCTTTACTCGTATCGGATATCGGTGAATAAAAAAAATTGCAAGTGATACATAAAAATATATAGATATATGATAATTAAGCGAGGCGCCGCGTGATATCAGCCTTCACTTAAAATTCGTTCTCGAAGGTCAACGCACGCTCGCTCGTTTAATTCCGCTGTAAATATTCATGGAGACAAATATCATCTATAATGGAACCTTTGAATTCATCCAAATATTACAGACCTTATCATTACCAGCCGATAGAAGTCCACTGCTGGACGTAAGCCCCCAATGGCGAGGGTATTTAGGCTGTCTCACACCAAGCTGATCCCCGTTGCAGGTTGGTGGAGAGCTTAAGTCTCGCTCGTACAGAGGTGGGTTGGGGTCTCGTAAGTTTATGTGTGGAACCTCCTTACTCCTACGGACCCTAGAGTGATATCGAAAGCAGATTGAACGTTGTATGAAATGCTTAACTAGTAGATTCCGGATACGCGAATTATGAGCTTAATGATGACTTACTACCAATAATAAAGAGTGCTGTATGCTAGTAAAATTACTAGGGTAATGAGACTAAATATCTCACTTGTCAAGGCGACGAGCGCAATGTGACGCTGTATATACCATTGTTTAAACCGCGATATTATTGGCAGGAGTATCATTTACCAACAGGTGAAGACTTGGTCCTCTCAGCGCTTTTGTTAGGATTTAAAAAAAAATATATATGATATAAATTACTCATTGACAATATATTTAGTACATTTGTAATTCCAAGATGATATTTTTGATTTTGATTATTTTGATATAAACATTGTGAATCTTCTGAAAGTTTTTTAGGAAAAATTAAATAAAACGAAACAATCTAAATATAACATTTGTATGACTTTTAGCTTTGATGCCTTGTGAATAATAAAATATTGGGTATAATGAACTGAATGTCTTCTTTAACACTTAAACGAAAACTTATGTAAAAAATAGTGATGTAAATATCCATTTTACTGTGTAACGACTTAACATCGTATGTTTCAAGGTGACAAACGCAATGTGATTCTAAATACGAAGTGGGTGTCTTCTAAACAAGAGTGAATAGACATCTACTAGGTTAATGCATTTTACTACTAAAAACCATCGCCACCTAACACCAGGTGGGATCGTGGTCAAGCATTAACCTTTGCTTGATAAAAAAATATTGTGCTGTGTATAGCATCTTAACCCATTCGAGACCAATTGCACACCGTGTGTGCAATGATTATAATGAACAATTATCAGTTATTCTGAGTAAAATAACCGTCGACAGATTTTTTGAATTAATAGTATCTATAAAGTATAGGAAAAACCAAATTTGGCATTGGTTTGATTGCGTACCAAAACAAAACGAAACGTTTTGTTTGGAGTTTCTAAATCTACATTTTTAGAAAATATCAATGTAAGAACCCATATTTATCTAATTCTATTTTTCAAATTTATCACCAATAGCAATAGTATCGCGTCCTATATATACCGCCTAATCAAATAATGTAAGAAATAATTTCTTACATTTGAAATTATGAATACGCAGGCGGCGCTTAAGATAATAAGATTTTTTGTTTTCTTTGGCCCATTTTTAAATATTTATCAATTTTAATTATGTATTTTTATTTTACCTTACATTGCACACATGGTGTTCAATCCGCTCCTCGCAATAAAAAATTTCTCAGGAGCGAGTTGCACACACGGTGTGCAATCGTCTTATTTATGCAAATTCGCTTATGAATTGGGTGATTTCTGTAGTAATCAAGTTTTTTTATTAAAAATTAACAATATAAATAAAAAAGAAATTTCGCTCGTGGGGACCGTGTTCTGCGTTGTTATGGGCAAGTGTATCACTTACCATCAGGTCAACGCATGCTCGTCTCATCGGTTAATCAAATAAAAAAATTGGATAAAAGGGTAAAGAGAATAGATTTTTTTATACATAGAACAACGGGACGATCAAGGCATTAACCTGATAAAAATTAAACCCTTCCCCATTATAACGTGGTACTAGTTAAGATGGTAACACCACATTGCGCCTTTTGCCTTGAGACGTAAGTTGTTATCTCGTTTTCCCAGTAATTTCACTTAATAACAAGCACATGTGGTCATTGATTTTCTCAGTATTACTTAAATATATTGGTTATTCTGAAGAAATAGTATCGAAATTTTTATTAGTTACGTACTTAAACTTGTTCCTTAACGTAATTTTTCTCTCACTTATTACTGTTTGTACATAACACGCATCCTTGAAGTTGTGTTAGCAAACTTGAAACAAAAAAAGCGAATAAAAAAAAGGTAATTAAGTGATAAGTTTAATCTGAGAAAAGTTAAAATTTGAATATTTTAATTATTAAATTTTTTTATCGTATGTTAACCTTTGTGATGATTTACAGATGACTTTTGTTCGCAACAACAGTTTAATTAATAGTTATCTCTTTTGTTATCAACATGGTATCAGGCTTTAATTTGATAATTATGATGAGTTGGGTAGGTAAAGCAAATAAATGTTTATTTCTGACCATGAGTCCTTATTAGGTTATCAAGGGTTAGTAACAGTATACATTCCCCTTCGTATTTTTGGTAAGGGTCCTAATGTGCTTTTTATTTTAATTTCTTTACAATTTTTCTCTCTTTCCCTTCCCTAAACTTCTCTTCTCTTTCATTCCACATATTTTCCATCTTTCATTCCTTTACTATGTGCCTGTGTTATATTAGTAATGTTAGTTATAGAGCCTTATAAAAAGGCTAAGTTAATAATAATGAAAAATTGGTAGATATATATATATATTCTGTATGGGGTGTGTTCTGATGAACTTTTTGATTTGATGCCCAAAGTCACATTTCACTATCGCACCGTATGCCATAGACAGCGAGTTTATCCTCATATTCTGGAACAGCAATGGTAAATAACGGTCCGGTTCCAGAGGAATTTTATCCAAAGAACCATCAAGTTATAGAATGAACTCCCTGTCGAAGTTTTCCCAAAGATCTACAGTATAGAGTTCTTCAAAAAGAGCGTGGTAAGGTTCTTCAGAGGTCAACAAAACGCTAATGATGCCTCTAGATCTGCAAACGTCTATTAGTTATTATGGAATGCTGCTACTATACTGGGGTATATTCTGATGAACTTTTTGATTTGATGCCCACGGCCACATTTCACCATCGCACCGTATGCCATAGACAGGGAGTTTATATCCATACGCTAGTACCGCAATGGTCACATTAGGTCCGGTTCCAGACGAATTTTCTCCAAAGATCCAACAAGTTATAGAATTAACTCCCTGTCGAAGTTTTCCCAAAGATCTACAGTATAGAGTTCTTCAAAAAGATCGTTGTAAAGTTCTTCCGAGGTCAACAACGTGCTGGTGATGCCTCAACAAACGTCTATTAGTTACTATGGTATGCCGCCAGTATAACGGTATACTTTTTTGCAAAATTACTGGTATAAAAAAATCATATCTATTAAAACCAAGATCAATAAACAATTTAAAATATAGTTCTATCGCAAGCCTTCTCAAGGGTATTGGCGCAACATACTTTATATATGTTTTGTTATATAACATATAAGGGCAGTAATAAAAACAATTAGGCGTGCGTATACTAAAACAATGGACACATAAAGTTGCGCACAACCAGCGGTCAAACAATTGCGATCGATGATGTCATATATTCAATATACTGCGTAATTGTCATACGTTACCGTTGGTGATTTTAATCACTACTTTATCACATCGTTTATTTATTATTTTAAAAAATATATGTATATCCTTCCGAAATGGTTGTGGAAATAAGGTTTTGTCTACCAACATTCTCTGCTATTAATCTTAGTAGGGAAGAGATTTTGTGGTAGATGTTACATTAAAAAAAAAACATCATCATTCCGGGACAATCAACGTTTGGACATAGGACCCTCAAGAATATATATATATATATACTTTAATTCGTCTTTTCATTCAAAACAATATGAGCAACGCAAGGAAAATTTCTGACTATGATTTGCTAGAACAGTAATGTTCCTGTTTTAGTAAATGTAAAATAGATAAATAAATATTACAAGTAAGAAATGTGATAAATAAGTAAAATACAGAGTAAATTAATGTAACAATAAATTTAAAACTATACTGTAAAGTAGAGTAGGCAGCGACGGAAGTGTGGGAGGGTGATGCGTTTCAGATGAGGGGATAGAAAAGTTGCAAAATAGCGGAAGATGACTGAATGAAAGGGGAAAGATAAAATGTCAAAATGTCAACAGATATAAGTAGTAGAAAAGACAAGAGAAAATCCCATATTGCGAGGGAACGAATAAATAAAAAACTGTTTGTTTAGACATAAATCACGTGTTTTGCAAATCAAAATTATCAATGCTTTATCAGCGCCCGATGTGTTATAAACAAAGCGACGTGACCAGCTGAACGTTCTGGTGATCCATAGGCTGCATGCTTGAAATACAATACGAGTGATACGTTCACGTGATACAAAGTGATAAGTGATATGCTTATCAATAACAATGACTGTTATGTGGCTCGCTTTGAATACCAATCGACGAGATTCTTTATATATATAATATAATACATAAGTATCTCGTTATTTTATGTTACTCATTCATATCCTTATGACTATTAGAGTACTATATTATTTATTTATTTCTTACACCTAGTGTACAGGCGGACTTAATGCCATTAGCATTATCTTACAGTCTACCTTAGGTGGTGCAGAGATGTTATGAGGTAGGCAGGTGCATAGAGCAGTTAAAATAAAAGATGTGTGCCAATACATATGAAAAGAATATTAAATTATATCATAATACATACGCAACATTAAATTATATACATAAAATAAATGTTATATATTTAATATTAATATATTAATAATACACAATATACTCATACATATAATAACAAAAAATGATAAATAAACATAAGTATATCGGTAGGTATAAATTTATTATCCATTATCAGCTGATAAACGTCCACAGTTGGACATAAGCCTCTCCCAATAGTGGGAAATTTGGGCAGTTTCCCGCCAGGCCGGCCCAATGCGGGTTGGTAAGGAGTCAGACTGAACTACGAGCACATGAGAGTGGCTTGAATCCCGTTTGTTGTTGTGTGGGACCCAATACACCCCCTACTAAACACTATATTACTATCGCGATGTTATCAGTATACAACGGTAAAAATCAATTTGTAAAGAAATCGTAATATTGAAAATTCGTACCTATTAGGTTATTACCCTGTATACGAATTACACGTTCTTGATATTTGCTCTAAGCATTCAAATGTCAAGATTTAGAATGAAGTTATTCGTACTTCGCAGAATCGATAATGTAAATTTAACTCAGACAACTTTACCACTTCAGTCGATTAGTTTTGTTTTTAATATTTAAATTTAATTATCGTGGCTAATTAATTACTATCATTAAGTATAAGACACTAATGTACACAAAAAATTGTTGATCTTTGGATTCAGACAAAAACTGATGTCGATTAGTGAAGTAACAAATGTTAGCGAAGGTTGACGTAAATATACAACTCGCATGTGTAAACACGAACATCGTTCCTGCTTTTCCTGTCTCTCCTTTACGATCTTCTGATATCGAACAGCACGTGAATCTGCGTGTAAGACATTTTGTAAATAAAAGAAACAATTTGCCCATACAAAATTGTGAAACTTTGTGCACCCACAACTCGACAACCCGACCACATACCAACAAAATTCCAACGGCTCTGATCTTATCTAAGCGAGATCTGTCTGTATGATAAATTTCAGCACCAGCTCCTACCCCTTGTAGTTCTCGAGATTTAAAATTGTTTACGGACAGACGGACGGACGGACATTGTCGTTTAAATAAGGATGTGTACAGAGTTTGAGTTTCTAGCGCCTACTCTTCTCAGGTCCGATGCCTTTGCTTTTCGGACGGCTGGCAGATTTCTGTCGTTCAATAACTGAACTACTGTTCATATATTGAATAAAAATTTTAACTATGATATTGCTTTTACGACTATCGTCCAAACCAGAGGCAATTCGTCATTAAAACTATAAGTTTTATAAAATAAAAGATAAGGAAAATAAAAGACGTCTCTGTTGCAGGGAACCGTCTATGTACCGCCGCAGCTCGTATTAACTGTCATACAGTAGTATGTAATATTACTATGTTCCAGTTTGATGACAGTTGTATCTAGTGATATCACTGGGGTATGGAAACCTAGGACTTCATGTCTCAAAGAAACGAGGGCAATGTAGTGTAGTATATATCATTCTAATATTATGGGCAGGCGTATCACTTACCATCAGGTGAAGAACACGTGAGTCTCGTCAAAAAATCTTTATTTTTTTTATTTTAAATTCATACTGTAATTTGTTTGTTGTGATAATTTAAAAAATGTGAAGGATTTTTGGCACAACGTTGTATTGCAAACATATGAAGAAATTGCACTTTGTCTCGCACTTGGCACCGAGTATTCTAGACTTCGCAATTTGTTTTTGTTATTATAACCTCATTTTTAAATAAAGTATTGAATAGAAAGTAATATATTTTTTTTATTTTTTGTTTATCTTCCGTATGAGGTCCGATTGTTTTTGGAGTTAACAAGCAATATTTATCTTTGGGGGTGTAACGGTACCCACACAACAACTCACAAGGCTCAGACCAAACTCACCTAAACGTAGTATTACCTGCTAATCAACAAACGAAACTGGCTCTCCAACAACCCACATTGAGCCTGCGTGGTAGAATATGGCACAAATCCCACTGCTGGGGGTATTTTTTTGTCACTAAAACCCCCCGGTGGTCATCTTCGGCGCATTGCGGAAGGCCCCGGGATCTCCTACGGAACTCACCAGTGCCTCCTTGCACTACTGCTAAGTACATTCCAGGGAGGGCTGTTACTCTCC
>DWLS01002954.1:0-16795 GCA_018246255.1 Pachliopta kotzebuea | reverse complement strand
GGAAAAGATTAAGCAAATAATAACAGAAAAGTGGAAACGTCTGGATTGTACTCCCTGGATTGACTGTTTGTATTGAACGGACATACTTTTGAATTCATCTTAACATCAGATTTGCAACAAGCACCTGGTAATATAAATAATTTTTATTTGGGTTCTACTATTATTACTTATGGATGTGAATGCGACCAATTCAAAATATCAAAGAAGTGGCCTTATGACCGAGAATAATAAGACATGACAACATTAAAACAAGACGTGGCGTCGGCCTTACAATTGAGAACAATGAAGACGTGGCTTCGGCCTTTAAAACTAACAAAGTTTTCAGATAATTACCAAAAATAAGACCTGGCTGTATGGACTTAAGTCTTTTGCCTTTCCCTTCCGGGATAAATTAATCATCATTATCATGTAACTTCAATTATGGTAACTTCAGCTATTTCTTTAAAACTATACGAGTAAAAAGGGTAATTTGGCCGGAAATATACTTTTATGAATTAAAATTCATATTACGATTAAAACAAAAATATTTATTTTGTGATAAAATTATTTTAATTGCTCTAGTTAAATATTGAAAAAATGTCTACAAGACGACCTATCTCTTGGTTTTTAACAGAAAGTGGACGAAAATTCTCATTTTTTGTTGTTACTGGTACCGGCATTGCACTTAGCTCCGCGAGATTTATGCCACAAACTTTTTTTCTAGAAAACTATAAAAGTATCGTTCATTATTACAAGTGAGTGTTTAACTTTTTTGTGAAATTCTTTTTAGGAAGCAAATTTTAATATTAAATGGAATGAAATGTTTTAGGAATGGTAAACCGGTAGAAATCCCTTCAGAACTTTGTTCGCGTTATGAAAAATGCCTTGAAGTTCTAAAACTGCCAGATGTTCATAAAAAACTAATTCAACCCTTTAGTGTATATGGTTATGATTTATTTCATGCTGGTAATATATTCCCTAGTACATTAATAAAATATTGATAGGGAATATTTTGAAACGTTCATACCTTACTTGTAAATTGCAGGGTCAACAAGCTTCAAATTTGGTGCACTTGTAGGAATCCCTGTTAATTTTACCTACAAATCATTAGAAGATTTAAAAAAAGATAGCATTCAGGTATGTAATTTTAGTAATTCATGTGTCATAAGCAGTTAATGATTAGAAATATGTGTAAGATTCATGTCACAAATATTAAGTATTTGTGACATGAATCTTACAATAATATATTTTTAAGAAAAGCAATATATTTTTTAGGTAAATCAAAATTCAGTAAATTGGGAAACAGAAGTTGGAAGTAAATTAGCAAATGCTATTATTCTACCAGAAAAAGTACAAGAATTTGCTATATGTAGAGAAATTTTAATGACTAAAAGTAATAAAGTGGTGTTTGAATCATGTTATCCATTTATCTGCATATTTTTTGTTTATAATTTTTGTCAATATTTAAATAGAAAACTGAATTTGTATGCAGCCCACCCTTCAGTTAGAGGTACCATGTATTCTATTGTAAGTTTATTTGGATTAGGAACATATTTCCTTATGAAAGATTTAACAGAAGTATATTATGAAACAACAGTGGATCAGAAATTATGTGAGCTTGGTACAGATTTTATTCAAAGTGGAGTAATATTTTATGAAAAACTTCTACTACGAAATCAAGCCTTAAGAGAATTAATGGGAAAAGCAGGAGAAAGAAAATATACCAAAATGGGTAATGAGAATTATGGTTTAAGACAACCACATGTTGCATTAGTCCACAGAAAACAATTTTTTGAGGAAAAATTACAAAGTATTAATGTTGAAAATTTAGAAGGTAATGATATAAATGAATAACAATACTGATATGTATGTGTAAACAACAAGTGTGGACAAACAGTAATTTATTTGACATAAAGTCTTACCAAGTTTAAATGTTTTTTTTTTACATTGCAATTATTCGCTTCACATGTGCCATAAGGTAGAAATCAAGTATTATTAATTCAGTAGTTTCTTTAGTAATAGTCTTCATGTTAAAGCACAGCAATGGTTAGATACTGCATTGCAGCAAAAAAGGTATAACGGTACCTATCTACAAAGAACTCGGCCTGAGGAACCATAATATATGTTGTTTGCTTTCATTTAATATTATGTCTACAATTTAGATTATGGGTCTTCTTTTTACTACAGACTGGGTGGTATGTGATGCATATAAATATTAAAAAACCATTTTAATAATAAAAAGTATGTATATAGCTTGTTCAAAAAACTTTCAGTGAGATAAAAACACTATATTTTACATAAAAAAATACGAATATAAGTTTGACGATTTATGATATTACTCTCTAACATGCAGTTTGTATTAAATGCTTTTTGTTCATTGGAAGAATGGTACCAGTATAATTGCTGGATTAGTACAGACAAATTTTACCATTTACTTGTTGATCTGTGACTATATCACGAAAATGCTTTTATGTAAAATATGAAATGATTTTCCTTTTTTAAGGAAAAGGGATAAATCTTCGGCTACTACAGCATATCGTTTTATGTTCTTAATATATGTTTCTCTGGTGATGTGCAGATTTTCGGCGAGCGATATTTTTAATATTAGCAGAATTTTACCTGATTTTAAATAAAAAAAACTTGAACATCTCTGCAAACATAATTTTATTTATAACTTAAAACATTAATGTTTGATCTCAGTTTTATCATGACGAGTCGTAACTACAGGCCTCGTAAAAAAGCATATAAAAGTTGCACAAGAAGCAATAAAGTTAGCTAGGCTCGGTATTTCTCTACGTAATCAAAACAAAAATGAGAATCTGTGAAGAACAAAAGTCTCTGAAATAACGTAGCGGATTAGTAAATTGATATGACACTGAGCAGTAGTCCACATAGCATGGAAATTCGGCGGTTGAGAGGGCAGAAAGAATGGAAGCCACATAAATGTAAGCCACGTAATGTTTATGGGACGACCGAATGTTGAGAAGAACATGGCGAGTCGGTCTATACCATTATATATTTTGTAGTATAATTTTTTCTGAATTATTGATTTGTTTATCTAAACAAATAAGAAAAAAATTATGTTATCTGTTTTGAGTGTTATGATTTCAATAGTCATTTATTGTCTGTGAAACTAATGTCTATTTCTAGTCTTAGCATAGCAAGCCTTGTAAGTAATCTCAATTGAAGACGTTGCCTTTTGGTCTTATCAAAACTGAAACGGGAAAAAGCAAAAACAAATTAGGCTGTATGGACTTAGGTTCTTTGCCTTTCCTGCAAGGGGATAAATTTTAAAAATCAATCAATCTTGTAATTAATCGTTTGTCTTGGGAACATATTGAAAATTTCATTTTACTTTTCATAAACATATCGAAGTTGGTGGTGTTTTTGGTCTATCGCTGATTTTTTATACAGGTCAAAATGTGTGGGGGATTTACGTGTTCTAAGAACGCATTGATAGCACTAAATGTGTTGTATGTGGTAAGTTTTTATTAAAATTTTAAATAAAACAGTTAAATAATTATTAAAGAGAATAATATTAATCACTATGGAATTTTATTTAAGGTTGTAGCTTCGATTCTTATATCAGTTGCGGTATATGGTCAAGCGTCATCGTTGGTTACTAATTTACCTATAGTCGGAGGGATTCTCGCTTGTGGAGTGTTTTTAATTTTAATTTCATTGCTGGGATTAGCGGGAGCCGTTAAACATCATCAAGTTATGCTTTTCTTTGTATCCTTTGATATATCTATATGTTCTCTGCCAGTATTGGTAGTGTAAAAGTTTTTCTTTGTTACAAAATCTGTTAACAAGATATAGGAATTTTCGCAAGTTGATTTAACTTTTACTTTATTATATGCATTTTACATTACTTTATATTAATTTGTTTTTATTTAATAAGGAGTATCTGTAACATTTTTGTGTTTTGCTCCAAATATAAAGGAAGAATGATACGGCAATTACTTCATGTGAACATTCAATTCCCAATTAAATATTGTTTATTAACAAAAATATTAGTTAATGAATTATTTCTGTTGTTGTACCCGAAACAAACTGTTTACACTTAAATAAGAAAAATAATAATTCTCCTCGACAGCTTATTTTCTGATAAGAGATATCAGCAGTGAAAATAAAGCATTGAGTGATTGATCTGCATTTTGCTTGAAGAAAATTCTGCATTATTTCACTAATAGTGTCTAGGACTTGCCCAACAAATACTGCAATTTTATAGTATAAGAAAAATTTTTGGTTACTTAGATTAGTTTTGATTTTATATATTATAATCAAACACTTTTAACTCAGTTAATCAGTATATGGTGATACTGTTTCTACTATTCCTTGTACAATTTTCGGTGGCATGTGCATGTCTCGCTGTCAATTCAAATCAACAAGAAATGCTTGCACAACAGGTGAGTACAATAACTTTAATTATTAAAATACTTAAATTAGATTGAAAGTAATTAATGTTACTGTATCATACAAGTTGTATAATAAAGTTAAGAAATAAGACAATTTATATTTTTGATAACATGTAAATACTTTTTTGATTTTATCTTTTAATTTATTCTTATTTGTCTTTCATACCTGTACCTGTTTTGAAGTGTCCCATAGTTGACAGGAATACAGTACTAAGCATTAATACTTTAATTTAATTTTGTAGCTAGGTGTTTCAATAAATATGTATTCTTTAAATTGTAGGGATGTATAGTACAAATATAATTATGAGATTAGTTCTTTTTGTGATTGGACTAAAAATGAAATAATATATCTTTTGTCTGATTAGTTTTATGATTTCTTTTGAAAATAATTGTAGACTTTTTCAAAATTCCTAGAGTTTTTTCATTACATTAACTTTATTTTTGGGCAGTTCATCATCATCATCATCTCAGCCTATTGCAGTCCACTGCTGAACGCAGTGGGCAGTTGTTAAGATTATTTTAGTAAATTTATCATGTGTCTCGATTCTATCTAGCTAGAGGGTAACTATTGAAAATATTAAGTGATTTCTACTTTTTTTTATTATGAATAAAAAACTTGTTAGGGCCTATTAATTATTTGTAATTCATGGTTTTAATACTATTACAATGCTGTTATTAAATTATATTACAGGGATGGAACAAAGTAAACATGGATGTAAAGGAGCAAGTTCAAGAGAGGTTCCAATGCTGTGGTTTCCAAAACAGGTTTATTCCTATAAATGGCTCTGCAGACTACCCTTCATGCAATCTTGTGGATGTGAGTTTTGTAGCATGTCTGTCATAATCATTGTCATTAACAGCCTGTGGCAATCCTCTGCTGGACATAGGCCTCTCCTAAGGATCACCACTTAGTCCAATCTTCTCCAATTTTAGTATCTAGTTATTAAATGAAAACTATTAAAAAATAATATATAAGGTGTTATCTAAATATATTTTATTTATATAACATTGTCTAAAATCATTAATTGATTTTTTAGAGGAATTGTTGTAAGAATATGAACTTCTCCCCAAAATGCCAATGTGAGCCATGTATGGAGAAGTTAAAAGAAACAATTGATAACGCTTTTAAACTTTGTGGAGGAATTGGACTGTTCTTCAGTTTCACGGAGGTATGTATTATTTTCCTATTGTTATATAAATAACAATTTACCTTGTAGACAGCATGAGTTTTTACTCATACATAATTTTTTTCTAACTCTGTTGTATGTTTTAAAATAATAAGGAATGATTTATCTCACATATATGACTATAAAACACATCTGTACTTAATGAAACTTTTTTAAGCCCTTTATTCATTTAAATAATGCACTGCCAAAATAACACTTAAAGTATTAAGGTCTGTTATGCTGTAATTATTAATTTTGTATTTACACAATTTTTTATCTAGTTTGGTAAATAAAGTTCCATTTTTTCGAAGGTGAATTTAAAATATATTGAATGTGCTGTGATTTATGTGACTTAAAATATAATCATGCAAATTATGTACATGTTGTACTACAAAGTGAAAGTTTTTTATTTAATGTAATTCTTTTTATTATTACGTACTTTTTTATTAATACAATATTTAATTTAAGCTAAAATTTTTTTAAACTGCACCAGGAGTGCAAATGTCTTTAAAATCTTGCATTAAAAAGATAATTATTTTTATGATCATTATAAAAGACTGATATTATTCCTTAAAAATGTAGTTATGAGATGGACAAGTAACGTTTTTTTTAAAGATGTTAGTTTATAAAGTGATTTTAATATTCTGCAAATGTCTTCACCACAAAGTCTTTAGAATGAACTTAATAAAGGTAATAAACAGCTTGGGACTATTTTGTAACTAACTGTTTGGCGATTGTTTTCCAGTTTCTGGGTGTGTGGTTGACTGTAAGATATCGTAACCAAAAGGATCCAAGAGCTAACCCAAGTGCATTTCTGTGAATAATCATGATTGATTGGAAATTGCATTTTAAGGTGGATTGCATATTTGTGTGCTTCTCATGCTTTGCTGTTTTGTGACATGGCAATATTTTATTGCATGTTCATATTGCCATGCATGAATGCTAATTTGTGTATAAATGTGTGATAAAATTTTTCTTTTTATTATGCATGTTTTATGGAGGGGGTCCATGTTTGAAGATTTGGATGTAGTGTTTGTATGAAAATAATAAAAAAATATAGGATTTAAAATATTACGAATCATTCTATATATGTAGACAAGTTTTCTTTGTTGGCACATAAAAGAGTACAAATATAAACAAATTTTAAGTTTTAAGCTGCAAATTATTTACAATTTCTAGCTTCTGTATAAAATATTTCTACAAACTGATAAGTGGACTGATTTTCAGATACCTAGTTTAGGAGCTATTTTATTAATAAGATGTGTGTACATCATTTCTCTATAATATATTATGTGCATTGTTACATAAGTTTAAAAAAGGAAAAATTTTAAGTATTTTTTCAAAATAATTTTTACAGATAACATATATAATATATAATAAATATTATAAAGCTATCATCTTATTATTATGTAAACATGTTCCTCAACAAGATAAACTAGCACTATATTATGTTGGCTATGTATTATAGTTTGATTTAATTGTAGTTTAATTCATATCTTAACATGATAGCTTTAGCATTGACGTGACATACATACATGTATGGTGAAATACAAATATTTACAAGAGTATTTTTTGATATCATGTTGAATATTTATGTATTTGTAATGATAATATTTTTTTTAAAGCATTAATATTTCTTAGGTCATGGTTTCTTGAGGATTCATGACCTGTGTTTTCACATTTTATTTATTTTATCTGTTACCAACAGATATATTATCATGTACTTGCTATTGATACTCAGGTGATTCTGTATTGTTTTTCACGATGTAGACCAAGTATGAGTTGGCTGGTGTAAATTGTTCATGAAATATGTTGTTCATGAAACATTGGCTTCCTGATCATATTTTCTTTCATCATCAGTTGTAACAGCTTTTGTGAAAAAAGAATTTGGGTTCCAACTGGAGGAAGATTAAGGAGGTTACATGACGAATATAGGTGAACTGTATATATAGTACATGTTTGTCTTATACATCATGTCTTCATTTATTATAATACATAATTCCTAGGTATGTTTTTGGTTTGTGGAATGTGGTTGTGTAAATGCTTAATTTGTTTATATTTCTTGTTTGATGAAAGATTTCATGTCATGATTTTTTGCATGCTTTGGCCTGCCTGAAATTTCTTTATAAAAATCAAGAATCATGTATATAATAAGTACTCATATTGTTTAGTCTGTATGCATGAAATAGTTTTATTTAAAAAAGCATTGTTATTTATTCATCAATTTTATGTGTATTTAAACTAAGTTTCTTTTTTTAAATATGCATTTATTTTCTCTTCATTGTTCTGTACATATCAATGTTAATATTGTCAATGATAAGTATGTCTTTGCAGTTGTTTGCTGTTTGGCTTGCGCGTAGATACCGCAACCAGCCGGACCCCAACTACAAAGAACCTCACGCGATCTTCCCCAGGAAAAACTACCTTTATTGAATCGTTCATATTGTAGGAAATACATTAAGCTTTAACATAGTGTTACATATGACTGTAGAATTAATATATGTTAAGTGAAAATATTCGTTTCTGTGACAAGTTTCTCTTTAATAAGAGTTAATGTATTGAATATATGTTTGCATTATATTCATACAGATGAAATATGTGAAATAACTGAAGTTTTTGTTGCTGTCAGAAATTTAATACTAGTCTAATGTTAGTTTCAGTTTCTATAATACATCGACTCAAGAGACAAGTTTAAAATTTTATAGTACTAAAACTGAAATTGTTTTTTTCCTTTATTTAAATGTTACCAAATATAATATCGTTGCGAATATGGTGCAAATATTATTGAGACTCAAAAATGTATGATTATAAATGTATAGAAATCAAACCCAGTTTATGTATAAACCATGACTAATTAAACCGTCTGCCTTGGTAGCTGTGATTCAAGGTTTGCCAACGAACTAGACAACACGAAAGTCTTTGGTTTATTTGCCATATGGCACTTTTGTTTATTTTGCATAATGCAGCAGCAGTGTTGTGTTCCAATTGTCAACATAGAGCTAGACTACTGTCCCATCATGCTTTACCTATATGGTTTCAACACGCGAAGTTGTAGTCAAGTGTGTGTTCGTTGTCGGTGAAAATAGATTAAAACCTTTTATATTTTTTTTGCCCTTTTGTAATATGTTGCTAAAACGCGAAATGTCTAAACGCGAAAATTTGTTCGAGTAAATTTTTATAAATCAAATTTTGTTACTTTTAAATGATTGAATAAGGAACATTTAAAATACTATTTAATGACATAAGTTCTGGAACTCAAACCATAAGTTTCAATATGTTTAAATTTAATGATGGCCTATTTTATTAATGGTCTTATTAAAATTTTTATAAAGTTGTTTATAAGGTTAAAAAATAAAAATAATATTCTTATCTTCCTCTCATATCTATTGTCTTTAGTAATGTGCTGCTAAAGATTTTATTGGTATTAAAAAAAGTTTTATGTAAATTTGGTATTCATATGGAATAAATTTATAGCAAAAGTAGAATCACATGTTACTAAGTTTTTTTTAAATAGTATATTTTTAATTATAAAAAGAAAACTGCGTCTTTAAAGGTACCAGTAATAATGGTACCGACATCAATACTATACGAGTGATGGAACATGTTCTTAATAGGCGTAACCGCGTCACATTTAGATTTAGTTATTCTTCTTAAATATCTAAGGTGAGGCTTGTGTGAATAGTTAATGTAGCCTGTAATAAGTGTTTAATACAATATTTGCTAGTCAATGCATTAGTTACATTTTTATAAGAACCTTATACTCGCCTGCTATCATTTGTGTGTACTATGTGAATAATGAAAATATTTAAATTAGTAATATTTGAAAAGAAATAAGAAAGAGACATAATAAAATATTTCCTGTACTGACGATTCCTGTTTTTCCTACGTTTAATTAGTTTAAATACTTTTAACAGGTATAGCTTTAATTAGTTAATTTCCGTCGTGCTAAGTTATGATTTTTTTAGTGAAATATTAATTTTTATTTTATTTTGAATTATGTTTCTGTTTAATATTATAGTAAATATAATGCCACTTTTGCCAGTTTTTAAATTAAACAATGGATACTCTACTAAAAGATATAATAAATAATATTACTAGTAAGGGAGATAATCGTCTTAATATCTACTGTTTAACTTGTTCATTTGCTATTTAGCAGTGAAAAATATTACAGAGAACATTGTAAATTTATTATAACCTAAAAACTAACGTTTAACATAAATGTAAAGTTTCAATTGCTTTTTAATTTATATATATAAAAGACAAGAGTAAAGTTCAGATAAATTAACCTCTAAATAATAGAATAGAGTTAGTAAAAATGTTTATGTCAAAATATTTATTAGTTGCCGTTTAAACCGATATTGAAGCGTTTATTCTTCATCCATCAAATATCATCCTCCAACGATTGCTTCCGATTTTTACGCAGCTGAGCATCGGCACTATTATTAATCAAATTATTTATGTCATTTTATATATGGATTTTTAGTGTCTTCGATACATCTAATCTATTTAATATTAGTATTATTGTGTTATTTTATACATTGAAGGCTTCTTTGACCCCTATTTTGTTTTAAAATATCTTGAATCAATTCATTGTACATATATATATTCCGATTCCGGTATTAAAGTATGTTGAGCATAAATTTTGTTGTTTAATTATTACATTTTAGGAATGTACTACTTGATATCTATTTTTTTAAGATCTAGTACAAAACGACAACAACTACAGAAACTAGGGAATAAAAAGGCTAAAGGTTAATTTATCATAATATTATAATTTTTTTTTAATTATTTATAGAAGTTAAGAAATTAATGAAAACTTTATCGATGGAAACTTGTTTTCAACGATTACAACTTCTAATACGATAAGTACATTGATTATATATTATCTAAATAGTGCATCAATGACCTAAGTGTTAAAAGTTTATCAGCTAGCAGTTAGGCCATAAGTAGATTAGCGCCACTTGTGCGCATTGTCCTGTCAAGTTATACGGCCGTGTAACGCTTCTGAAATTTGTGATTCAATTGTTCCTGAAACGGCGAGTTGCCTCATAAAATATGTCGAAATTACAAAGGACGTATTAAAACAACCAGCAAATTAACCACTGGTAAATAAATCCGAAGTCACAGTATTTCTTAAAAAACAATCAATAAAATATGTCTTATATAATACGTCGCCGTCTTGACGGTTTGGTTGGTGTTCTTAGTTTCACAAAATTCCCTATATGAAAGTCAAATTAAGCTAAAGATGTACAACCATAGTTAAAATTAATAAATGTGACAAGTGTGAGTCAAGAATAGTACATAAATAACAAAATATGATATTAGTTTTTTTGTGACTTAATGGAAACACTTAATACTATAAGAGGAAATATTATTTTGCTTTGAAATATTCTGGACTACGACAATAGTTTTAAAACTAAAATCAGCCCAGCCGTTCTCGAGTTGTAGCTATATCTATATTCTCTGGTGATGATAGCGTTGACTCTTCTATTACGACGTATACAGCTCATCTGCTGCTGGGCACGCGGACTACGAGGCCCACGGCCTAAGAGATTAGCGGGACTAACGAACAGCTACAGAATTTCCTTTTATTTCTGATATGTTATTAAGTAAAAATCTTTTTGATTAATCCTTTCGGCTGATAAACATTGTATATTTTTTAATTTGTTTTGCTGAGTTCGATTCCCGGTAGAAATACATTTTTTTTAGTCTTCTTTCAGCAAAATTTTCTATCTACAATATTTAAAGTACTTTCCTTCCATGTAGCATTGCCGTAGGATGCCCTGTACTCGTATAAATGAATTATGAATTATTGTTGTATATACATTTTATTTTTTAGAAAACTTTCACAAATAAACGCCTTGCTAGTTTTTTCGCATTGTCGTATTTAAAAAAATATCTGGTTTGTAGAGTAGTATTCACTAGCACGTTGTATTGTAGGAAGAAGAATCTACTGTGGTAAAAAGACTTAACATCTTAACTGGCGTTAGGTTGTTATGGTAAAGCGTACCACCACATTAGGTGGCCTTATTCGTCTTTTCGCCTCGTCGAATAAAAAAGGTCAATACAAGACGGAGGAAAATGGTATGGTGTTCATCATCATCATCTTATCCGATGGACTTCCTACTGTTGTACACTGGTCTCTTGTTTGAAAATCATCCTCAGCCGATAGACGTCCAATGTGGGACATTGGACTCACTTAACTACCCGACGCATTTGAGCCGTCTCTCACCACACTGATCCAATGAGGGTTGGTAGGGAGCCAGAGCCTCGTTTGTTGTTTAGCAGGGTGCAGTACGAGCAGATTAGGTTGGCTGGGGTCCCGTGGGTTCTCCTTGCCAGCAGTCATGTCGAGGGCCGTAGCCTTCTTTTGTGAAACTGTTATGGTACGAAACTGTAGTGGCTCCTGGAGAGGATGTTGGCAGGGCTATTTCCCGACAGGAGCCCTCGCCACACACATCCGACGATGGTCTCCTCCTCCTTCAAGGAAAATTCGGAGAAAAAGTACTGGGATGTTTATTTTATTATATGAACAAAACATCATTAACTTGCAACATTTAAAATTTGAGAAATTATGTGGCAGAAATAAATGACAAAAAAATTGGATCTGTTATGAACAGGAGAGATAAATATTTTTTTACTATTTATTTCTTTATACAATTTGTGCAGCACTGGACTTAATGCCTATTGACATTATCTTCCGCTCTACCTTGGGCGATGCAGATGTCAAGAGGAGAGTACATTAAAAGGTTAAAAAAGTAAAATAAGAGGAGAATGATACTTAACAATGATAAATGTACTGTATTTTTGTGTGCGTAAAACAATAATTATTATATGTACAAATCAATATATTTATATATTATCGTAAGTACATACGTACATATATATGTATAGCGTAAATTCGTACATACATATATTAAATAAAAATAATGGAATACATACATAAACATACTAAAAAATTCGTTTACGCGTCATTGCATTATCCAGAAAAAGTTTCCTAACTATTTATTGATATACATAGATAGTTTTTTATGATTTCATATTTCTCTAGAGACTCTTATGACCAGATAATATACAAGACCTAATAGAAATTTGATATTATTTAAAAAATATTACGATTAATTAGAAAACGTAGTATTATGTTTATTATTAATAGGTATGGTGGGTATGTACATAGGTTGGTCTTCAACCGCGCCTATTTTTTATAATACGTTAGATAACACTGTTTTATCATTAAAGCGGTTTATATAGGCCAAGGTTTGCTTTCTTATCATGCAGATAGGTTCTGTAAAATGTTCTTTCAAATTACCACATTGAGTGTTGGTAAGGTTGGCACGATTTTGTAAAGCTGCTGCGCAAGCTTTCCACGCGCATCGTCCGCGCCCTGCCATCAAGGGGTACCACCTCCTGGAAACCTTAGTCGAGTTTAGATGTAAACGGGGCGCTACTCTTGCTTATCATCGATCCATCAGTTTAATACGCACGTTCGTATACATTATATAATAGATTTAGCGTTCAGTGTTAGTGTATACTACAATGTCCTTCGATAAAGATGAGCTTCTTGACGAGTAAGTTATTTATCTCGAAACAATAATTCTGGTACATCCGTGATTATAAATTGTTTAATTTAGAATATTTCGCAATAATAAGAATAAAGAGTTATAAATATAAACATAATTTAAATTGTATTCAAATTTTGAACAGTTTTAATATTATTTTATAATAATAGATGTCGGCGTGTTTGAATAGAATTTTCTTCGAATAAATCTCTTTCTGAATAATTTATTTTTTCAATATTAACACATGTTTTTCGTTTAATAAACACAATCTTAAGTTATAACGAGTATACACCTTTATTTTCTTGTTACTTTTCTTAATATTAAACTATAGGAAATTGTCTTAACTGTCGCAGTCCAACAAGACTAACCTATTAACCTACTTACTATATGAATACCAAAAGTGTACAATGGGTAATTATTTTTGTGTTAGCATGCGTTTCAGATCGTAAAAAGTATATAATGATATCATATTTATCTTATGAACTTAATGATTAGAAACATTTTCGTGAACTTAAATACCATGGGTGTCCATAACATATCTAATATAATTTCAATGTTTCAATTATTAAAGCAAATACGAGATTCCCTGTTACAGAAGTGTATTTATATTAGGTTTTCATAAAATATATCAAGTTTGTTTCATGCCCACACCGTCGTTCTTTTAATCTGCCGATATGCTGTGTTTCGGTTTTTAACTTATGAGACCGTTTTAGCTGTAATTGTCTTTGTTCAACTTTAAGGTAGATAAAGATATCAAAGAATGCCACTTTATTCGTACAATATTAGTACTGTTAACTAAAAATAATAATAGGTAATAACAGACAGTGATTAATTATAGATTCCAGTTCATTAATATTTTTTATATCTTTGAACAGACATACAAAATTCATTGTAAAGTTGGACCAGATATAATCTAAAATTTGCATGGGTCCTTTGTTCGTATGGTTTTTGACAGACTGCGTCGTCTTTTTAATCTATATTGTAGAATGCGTCTATTATGATATTGAATAATAAAAGGATTTTAAAAAGTCTAAAAATTATCGTCGATCCTATCGATAAAGAATGACTTATTGCGTCACAATAACCAGTTGCTAAAAGTACTAATTTTTAATTAATAAAATATTGAATAACCTATGTAACGTATTTGTAAAGACAATTGTAATAATTAGTACGAACGTCAGTGTCCTTGGAATTAAACATCACCGAATTCACCGCAATTATCACAGATTGTTTATAAATAAAAAAAATATGTATTTTGTTTGTGTTAAAAATAATAAATAGACATTTGGATAAGAATCAGGAGCATTAATGTAAAAAATATATTAGCTTTCAAACTGGTGAAGACCTTGTCCTTGTAACTGTACGATACTTTCTATTCTGTGCTATTGATTTTCGCATCCGTTACACAGCTTCTGTTCAATAACGTGGCAGCCAGAGTTTTGTTCGATTTCTTTTTATTATTTCGTAAATACGACTATAATGCAGAAAATATTTATCGTATAAATTAAACGCAATTCGTATTTCTTGATGAATTCTTTTAAAGGTAATTAAGATATAGAATAGATCGTGACATTGTAATGTATTATGGTATAAATATCTTTTTTACTATAAAAGCTTTTTTCTTTTTTTATACTTGTGTATATAACATAATGGTATATATACTGGGTATTAGGAGACTTCTTCCGGAAACGAAGGCATATGATAGTGCTAATGACATTTTTACTGATGGCACGGAAAAAAAATCGGTCCTGGTAAAGAAATCATTATTTTACAACGTTTTATTAGCATTATTTACGCTCCATCATGTTAGTACAGCTAATTTACACGATTCTTAATAAAAAGTACAATAATTTACAGAAACAAACAGCAATGAAACACAAAATCGAAAACAGCTTATTCTTGGATCAATAAACGTACGGGCGCGCCGGTCCTGTGGCCCTTTGAAATAAGATTCAAATTAAAACCAAACACATCCTGAGGTAGATTCATGCGAATGCTAGCTGCCAGCGAGATTTTGATTTTGTGTTTCATTGCTGATTTTTTTTTAGTAAAGTAATGTATTTTTTATGAAGCTATAATTTCATTTAGCTGTACTAACAAAATAAAACCTTTTAAAAATATAAACTTTAAATTCTGTATAAATTTTACGAACGCTTTTATTGTTAACGTTTTGGGTTTTTTGATTTTTTTAGAGTTCTTCAATGCATGTGCTACCTTAAGAGTAATGTTTATATCGTACAAAATTAAGAAATGTAATGTTTATACAAATTTCTCATATCTTAGCGTTAAAGGTCAATCGGTGACGAATAAGAACCATCGAGATATTTATCGAATAATAAAAACATTGTCATATTACTAAATAGACCGACGAAAAAACTTATTTTGTTGCAGTTATTTATCGCAGGTTCGAACCGATAACAGTAAACTATGTTGTTCCAGAGCTATGCTACAACTGTATTAGCATTACTAAACGTGAACTGCAAATATCTGCATGTTTGTCATCACACATGAGCTCGAGTAATATTTTATTTCCTAGTTAGTGTTACTAACTCGTCTGTGAAGTATTGTCGTGTTCGTGCGTTATACACAAGTTAATGTGGTTGCTTGTTCGTCACATTCTTCTTTTATATATATATTGCTTAATCAAAACATTGTGATCTTGTTTTTCACTACTATAATCAGATAAAAATATTTATTTACTACTGATATAGTAAAGCGTTATTTAGCTTATATTAGCTTCTTCATAATCGATTTAACATTCGTTTGTAAAATTTGCTTTATATATATTCTAGTATAAAACTGATACAGAAAGTACTTTATGTTTTTGCAAAATAATTGTAACCTAATATTAACTTAGGCTTCTTGTTGATTAGACTCCAGTGTATAATATTTGCAAGGAAGAAATAATTCGAGACTGCAATGAGATCGGGCTCGATTAATTTAAATGTTTTTAATAGCTTCTGATGCCGTGAAGAATAAATAATTTAATTATTTTACAAAATTAATAATAAGCTTGATATCGTAATGATTTTACTTTTATAATATACTTCTGTAAGACATAACAACGTTCCGGAAGTGCGAGAACAGATAAAGTTTTATTTTGTTTTAGTTTTTGGTTTTGTTTCGAACTTGAAAAAAAATTACAAAATGCCTTGTCATTGTGAGAATGAGAACGGTCGGCAGGTGCATCGGAATGAGTGTCAGCAACGAGTTGATCCTCTTACAGCTGAGCTGCAGAATGGTTATCGGAATACATTATATGAAAACGATTGCACGTTGAACGAAGAAGTGGACTACAACTCCCTTAGGTTACATATGATTATTTTAAAGCTATATAACAAAAAAACCTATTCCGAGTTTTGTGATACCCATCGCTCGTTTTTTTATGCGAAATATTATTAGAAGCGAGTAATGATTTAACGCGCACATAAAAATTTATGCTAAAGATTTTCGAAGAAAATAAATTTTGTAAACAAGCTTGAGATCCCTTCGCGTTTCTAACAGAGCTCAGTAGACTGCCTCTAGGGCAAGTAAAATTTTTTTGCCTTTTTATCTATGTTTTGTCTAAATATATTGTAAAAAAAAATTTAATTAATTTTGTTACACGACATTGTTTAGGTAGGGCCAGGTGAGATTTTCTGCTTACATAGCGACACTCATACTGTTATCATTG
>DWLS01002953.1:0-16795 GCA_018246255.1 Pachliopta kotzebuea | reverse complement strand
GAGATATTAACTCCTAGGATCCCAATGCTTTTTGAGATAGTTAAGGGAGTGTTCTGGAACAAAGGAGCCACAGTGAAGTGTGACTAAACAAGCTAATATGATTAAACAAGCTAACTTTTTCAATTACTCCATTAATGTTTCAAAAAATGGTTAATAGTTAATCAAAAAATACATTTTAATTTAATAATAATTACTGTTGATAACAGAACTGCAGCCGTTCTGACCACGATTTAAATCGCCAGAGAATGTACAAAATTGTTTCTTGCGTTAAAAAAAAATATTATTACCAAACTTGTAAATGTTACTACACTACAATTTTTATATACAGTGGTATTATTTACGAATCAGAATATTATATGAGTCTGATTCAAAACTTTCAAAATTAATATGCTTCGTGGCACGACCAACAAAAGGAAAAAGGAATCTTTCCAGATTACTTCTGTGTAGTATGTTGACATTCAACGCTTTTATCCTCCTTTTTAAGCGGGGAATCTCCCAAAACATTTAAATACGCAAACAATACGCTGTAGAGATCAAATAAAACTAAATAGGATATAAGGAAAAACAGGTAAAATTGATTTTATTCGACATGTGACCTACATTTCTACAGCGTTCATCAGATAATTGAAAAACAAAAAACGTGGACAACTCGAGCTCATCCGAAAACATGTATATAATTTAAAGAATTAATTGGATTTGTTTTTATAATATAAAGTTTTATACTATAATTAACATAAAAATTCAATAGGAATTGCTAGTTTTGCGAAATTGAAACGAGGCTTATTCGAAACAAGGTAAATCTCGTTGAACAAACGAGTAACCGGATCAACGAAGATGACACGCCATATTTTAAGTATCGAAGGAAAGTCGGTGCGAAGGCGACACCTGGAGGAGGAGACAGGGGTCCCCGCCGCACCTTTTCTCCCTCCCTCTTTATTGATATTACGGTCTGCACATTAACCACTCTACGCGTTTTGTATTGGCTTTTACGGAAGAGCCACAACAATGAAACTGGGATAGTATACCGTGAGCTAGTAGAAAAACAACAGCTTTCAGTTTAACTAGTTTTATGATGTCAGTTTGTGAGAAGGAAAATATATTCGCAATAGTCAAGGGCTTTGCATGTTCACTTTGATATAACGATTTATCGACTTATTAAGCGGATGGTGTAGAATTTTTTCAGTGCTTGCATTTTAGAAGTTCAGTTTTTCTATCAATAGTTCTTTAAATAGACCTGCACTCATGTTTAATAAGAACATATAGGGATAGAATGCAAGAATTTATTACGTGTTTAGTATCTTTTACAATCATCAAGATTCAAAATAGTATTTGACTAACTATAATTTCTTTTACACACGTCTATTAACCAAAATATGTAGACTATGTATTTTTTTTTAACCAAAACAATTTTTTTTTAAAGTACAATATTTGCTATTTCTTATGAGAACATTTACAAACTTTTTCTTTTACCTAATTAAAACTTTAATAAACGTAAATTACGTAATAAACGTAACGTAATTTTTAATAAACGTAAAGAAATTAATGATTTTACTATAATATAAGAAGATAATGTAATACGATTAGAGGAAAACGTATTGTGAAAAGAAAAACGTAACTTAATGTTTATAAAATTGTGTAATAAATATTAAACATCTTACAGCAATATTGATGCAAACAAATAAATGTTTACCGATTGGCTTTATTGAGTTAAGTTTTATCTTGATTGCGAGTCGATATTCAAAGCCGGTAAGCGTCGGGAGGACGGAGCAGAGGGAGAGCCGTAAAGGTGTACCGCCGCCTCAGGATCACTATAATGAGAGAGCTGCACCATTAAGGATAAAAGCTTATATTTCCATAAAGCGATGCGGTCAGCGTCGCCTGTAATTGTATCCGCTTCGCTTACCCAGCAACGGCTGTGTTTCTGTCCTAATATTACCGTAACTAGCCAGACGAACTGGTGACTTACATGTAATTTTCTTCCAATTGATAATAAGCCTGACAATTAAGGGTTACGTATTATCTTTACACGGGGGACGTTAACAATTTTAGCATGAGTATAAGTGTTTCTTGCAAGGAGCCGTCGTCTGACCGCGAATGTCGAACAACTGCCGAACTTCGGTACGCTTTAATTAGTATTTGCAACACTTATTAAGTCACAAGTTGGTACGAACCGAAGCCCAAGAGTTTTGCGTCAAGTTAAATTGAATATTTAATTTTTGTCTCATTGAAGTTTGAAGAATGGTTGAACTTTAAGTATTTTGAATGTTCATGAAAAATAGCCTATAATTTATATAAACGATAGAATTCTGTAAAAAGATTCTATTGATTTCTAAATAATAGGAAGAAAACTATTTTTAATAACGCTAATTTTGAATATATGTGTACTTTAATTTTCGGCTTATGATAAATTTATCGTTCAAATGAATAGTAATAGATGGAATTAATAGAAACTTAACGCAAAGCCAGCATGCCGACAACATCCCGAAAGATATCTTTTTAAAATGACTTTATAATATCGTAGATATGAAATTTGAAAAGAAAATACGTCGCAAGTGTATTAAGCTCAGCACCGACAACAACCTATTCGGGATTTCCCTGTAAAGCCGTTCTCAATAGATGGTGTGGAGTAATAAGCTCGGCGATGGGCTATTACGGGGCTACGGGAGAAATTCGTTTCGCAGGCGCCTACGAGGTATCAGTGGCGCTACCTTTATAGAAAGGCTACCAGATTGGAGAGCGCAGGCTACAATCACAATCGATTGGCTACAGTCCGAACTCGGTCCTCTGCAAATTATAACAATTACTTCACGTGTCGCACAGCGTACCAACAATTTAGTTGTTTCTTACATTTGTTTTGCTTTAGCTGATATTCTTGAAGCTTCTCTTGAATATAAAATAAGCATTAGTGCATAAGAATTTTTTTGAAAGTGATGGTTTTTATTTTAATAGATATTGTTAATTGACAGATATTTAAAACTAAATACAATAAATGACACAATTTTAAACACATTTGTCAAAGGAAAAATTTACCGATTTTTACATCAGGGTAGTAATTAATTACGTAAACGGGAAAATTGTGTTAAAACTTAGTTATGAAATAGATAAACTCGTTTTTGTTAAAATATTTACAAGCAATTAAAACTATTGATGAAATGTTATTAAGAAATCAAGTCAATCTTAGTTTAAATGTAAATAGAAACGAGACGAACTTAAAGAGGCAGGAAGAGGCTTTAAATCAACAAGCTTTTTCTTCTCAGGGATAAATGGTTGAGTGCTAATGGCATAATGTTAGTTCAAGCTTTCGGTTAGCAACATAGATTTTCCTCTACGCCTTCGTGTGTTTGGTACGAAGTATACATTTTGTTCAAGATTTATTTGCACTCCAAGATCTTTAGTACTTACATTTTTGATAGATTGGTAATGAGTGCAGAACTTATAGTAAATTCTTGCCAGTAAATCATAATAATTTTTTAAATAAAAACAATGATGAATACAGAAGAATTCTTTTACCACTTCTGATTCTGAAATCTTTGAAAATTGTATAGTAAAGACATTCCTTCATCAGCCGATAGACGTCTACTGCTGGACAGGCCTCTAATCTCTAACCTAACTTAACAAAGGGGGATTTGAGCTGTCTCCCATTACACTGGCCCAATGCGGATTGGTGGTGAGCCAGAGTCTCATTTGTTAATTAGCAGGGTGCACCACGAGCAGGTAATATTAGTTGTGGCCCCGTGAGGAGTTATTTGGGACCTCCCTACACTACTATACTATACTCCTGCATATAGTTTACTAGGGTATCTATAAATATATATAGCTAAAAGTATACTTAATTCAAATTAAAGCGTGTTGAATTATATATAAACCTGAATTTTGTGTTATTTTTCTTGGCTTTCTGTTTGATTTTCGGTGAAACATATTTTGATTGATTAGATGCTTCAATCGAATGTAAATCACTCCGCACTTTGGGCTGTAATGTAGCGGCAAATGTGGCTTCCACGCCGAGTAACTATTTCTATTAATCAAAATCAAACATTATTCAGTGTCGAAGCTGATCAACGTAACAGAGAATATTACAATGTGTTTCCCAACTGTAGTGCGGTTTCGATTGCACGATAATTCCTATCTAGTTCACCATATACAATGTTTGTAGAGAAAGCAATAAATATACTTATATCCAGTGTATGTTTTTATTAAACTTTTTTTTGGATGGTCTAAATAATAAAATAAACAAGTTATAAGTACTATTAAAATTTAATTAAACATTTTCTTTTTCAGTCGGCGGTGTATACAATCGTAAATTTGTTTTGCAGGGTTTCATTAACAAATAAAAATTTCATATTAAACCGTAAAATACATTTACACGAGCAAATAAAATTAGTGCAATAAATGATGTCGGCGGCTTGTCAGTTTAAAATGAGCCTGAAATTGCTATCATGTCGCTGAATTTAATGAAATAAGGCTTGCTTACATTTTACGACGTGCCAAAGAGAAAGCCGCGGCGTTAATCTCTTACGTAAAATCAATTGCTAAAAATTACATTTCGTCTTCCTAGCGGTTATTTCAAAATTCAGGAAGGATGGGGATACATTAAGATTTCGCGTGTTTCCATAACGCGGGAGGAGAATCATATCAAAATAAATTATTTCCTAGTACAGCGTTATTTTCTAAAGTGCATATCTCTCTTATGTTATTGTTCTTGCGTAATATGCTTTCTGCAGTTTCCGGAAGGTTCACTTTGCAAAGGCTGTGTAGGTAGCAGTGTTTTTATTGATAAATTTATAGAGCGGCGTTTAAGAGCGGTGCCGCGTGGGCCGCCGCCGCCGTCGCCGCCGCCGCAACGCTGTGAAGACATCTCGCTGTCCCTTTATTGCTTGCTTGAAATTAATGTCTCGACCTCATAGGGTAGGATTTTCTACTTTGTGGGAACGTTTATCGGATTTTATTACGTAAATATTTTATAAGCGAATGAACAGGTAGGCTCTGTGGGAATATGATAGTCACTTAACAAACAACTGCCTGCTTGTGGGGTTGACTTTCATAAAGTGAATAAAGATATGATATTATGTACTTACGACTAACAGAATAAAAATACGAATAGCAGTAAACTCTTTTATGTATATACTAGATATTGTATTAATAAATTATATTTGATTATAATAACATTTCCACAAAGTAAATGTTAAATTATTTATCTGAAGGATTGATGATGATTATTCAATGTAATCAAGCGTTTACAAACTGAATTCTGGCGTACGCTTGCACATAACAACGTGTTACTGGTTGAGATGGTATATACTGCACCATATTGCGCTTATCGGCTCAAGACATGAGCTGTTAAGTCTCGGTACCGTAGTGATTCGATTAGTTTACAGCGTCTTTTAAACCAGAACATAGTTAAGTTAGCACAATGATTGGGGGCAGAAATAAAGCCTGTGGTGGTACCTATATAGAAGGTCTACGGTAACAGGCACCTAGCAGTAGTAAAATACGCGTTTGTAATTAAATTTGCAAAAGTATGCAGTTTTCAAAAACACGTTTTCGTTTTACCAAGGAGCCTATTTAGTGAAGTGGTAAATATTAATAGACAAGCGTGGTTTGTTAACATTTCGCCCAGTTTACCACTTTGGGCAGCGGATGGAGTGGAGCGAGGCGGACGAACCAGGGCGCGTGTAATTTTCAGATTAGTTTGCTCAGGAAGCTGAGTCGCTCTCCTATCGAAACTATTTCTTTCAATTCAAAATGAAGGATATTAGGCATTTAAAATAAATAATAATTTGAAGTTATCATGTAAACGTGAGTACAAAAATCACAAGAGTCTCAAAAAGAAGATCCTTTTGATCCGCTTAGAAAGAAAAATATTGCCCCAATTGTTTATTTACGTATAGAATAAATAAATTGTGTATTATTCGTATTATAATACTCTTCATTGTAAGATCATGACGACGTTTATAAATCACTTTTATTGTGCCGTCGAAGGGTCTCAAGCAACGACAGGTCTCATGACCAAATTGGGTCGCTATCTACTGTAAATATTCATGATAAATTTCAAATTTATACTTGAAATTTATTATTGAATTTAAGTTAATATGCAGTTTTTTTGTTTATATCTCGAACATTTTATTAACGATAATTTCTGTAACTGTCATTAATGTCATAAACAATGCACTTTCATTTTAGACAAATTGAATTTAATATTTACATTATTTGATGTATATCATTTAACTTGGTTTTATATGGGTTTAGATTATAACTCATTAATACAAATTTTTACACGATTTGCGAAAAATTATAAGTTTTATAATATGCATATTTGACTTAATGAATAAAAGTTAACATGATTACATATTATTGCCTCTGCTATATTATTGTACATTGGTAACAGCGGCCTTATATGGAATAGAAATATACCTTAAAATTAAGATAATTATTTCAGTTAAAAAGAAATTAAATTTTTTAAATATATGTATATTAATTGAGCTTCAACTTCTAAAGAAAAGATAGTACCGTAAGGAAAAATATACGTTTAGAGAACTTGAGCTTGAGAAAGCTGGTTATATGTTTTTTACCCTGTAAGTGTAGATTTTGTGTACCAGCAGAAGGAAAATTAAAAATGCTTTTCATGTATGTATACTGTACTGGTTTCGCAAGAATTATGCCTTTATAGAATATAATAACATCGTGACTAATGTTTTACCGGTACTAGAAAATCGAAATCTGTATTGTCGATATTTAACCGATTTAGTTTTAAATTAGTTTCATTCATAAATATTTGTTCACAATTGATGTTTAAATGTGTGTTAGCTAGATTTGGAAAGGACCACAATCTAACTGATTTATTTTATGGAATTATGTAAAATTTACACACGATGACGATGACTGAGAACACTCATTAGGGGAGGAAGCGGCGCGTGCGCTGCCAACCATCGGAAGCAATAAAAGCTTTGACATTACTTCCGGTAGTTACGTTACAGTACCCAGCATGCTTCATTTCATCGCCCTCCTTCCCCGTACGCATGCATGGTCGCTTGGGTACTTATAAGTATCTATTGCTAGTAGGGTTATCTCTTGACGTTACGTTAAATACATTAGTTATTTTATTTAAAAAATACACTGGTTATGTATAAAATCAGGTTTTACTATTACAATAATTAACTATAAAAATCTAATTATTATACCTCGTGCTTACTTGATCAAACATAATTTATTTATAAATGCTACTGTACATAAAATTCAAAAGCATATTTAGAAAGCTTAACAGAAAAAATTTAACGATTGATTTTTTATACTTAGTAAAGATCATTTTGTTAATTTTACGTTAAAAAATAATATGTCAGTAGACCAGATCCTATCATACATATTTAAGTAGCAACAAGTGAATGCATGTTAAGTTTACTTCAATGCTCTTTGGATAAAATATTTACAACCAATAGAGCAGATAATGGTTACTGGGTGAAACTGAGACATGTACGTTGTAGTTTGTCTGAGTAGTTAATCACCGTGGTGATTCATCTGCCGTTATGCAGCAGTAGTAACATTATTGACTAGATTGTGTCATTTCGTTTGTGGACTACAATTGTATTTATTACTTCAAACTTCAACATTATAAAATGAATATTTAGCGAAATTTTTTGTCACTTTAGTTTTCCTGGTGGTAGGTTTTTCTAGTTAGTAGTCGTCATGGTAGACACCGGCTTGTCTTTGTGTGCCTCGAAGCTGTAGTTTACAAAAGTTATTCTGCTTTGAAAAAGCGTTTAGTTTGTGAAATTACTGCGGTAAAAAGACTTAAAGTCTAACAGAAAATATCCGAACGTGCTGGTCATCTCCTTGAATGGAAAAATTACATAGTCTACTAATTAAAATTTTAAACAAAGAAAGATCAAAAAATAAAAGGCGAAATGTTTTCTAAAAAAAATTAAATATATATAATTTTAGGAGCTTTGTTTTCATATGTAATATAATTTCAAAATAAGTTGTATAAAAAATTCTCTGCGATGTTCCAATGATATCTATTTCATTTATTGAAAACACGTTTCCGTTGCACCGATAAGCGCCTTCTGATATAAAACTGAGATATAAAAGAGGTTATTTGGTTTCTCTGGCAATAAAGCGGTATTATTCTTGGACAATGAAAACTATACTTGTGGTGTACTAGAATCGGACAGACATAAGAATGGTTTTAAAAAGATTTCAGTACTGTCGCACCACGCAACCATTTTGATGCTTCAATTTGTGATTCCTTTTTGATGTTCTTCTATGCTGTTTCAAAAAATAAAATATCGTTATATTGTTTCTATGCAATTAAATACGGAAAAAAATATTTTAAACAACAATTATTTCTGAGTAATACTACTTACTGGTTGTTTATAAAACCTTAATACCGTTCGGTATTCATTACAATCTCAAATTATGTTTAAAAACTTTTCGGTTAAATGATGTTTAAACAATAGGGTAATTCGACACCGCTACGAAGAAATTAAGCAATAAACAAAACATTTAAATCATTCCGCAAAGTTAAATATAGGTGTCTAACGATCAAATTTACAGCAGTGTTTCTGATAATCTTAATGAAACAAGGGAATGAGCAACAAGATTGCGGTGGCGAATAATGCAGAGGGGAGGTAAAGACTACCTCGTTAGGTCGTGGGGTCGAATCCAGATAATCACGAGCAAGCCTCCTCCGCTTCAATAACTAATGCTTTAAACATTTTTACGTGATATTTTATCTTACTTGTTAAGTATTCAATCATGACTTTGTGTTAATTATAACTTAAATAGTTATACAATGTTAAATAATTCACTGGCAAATTTACATAACAGAGATATTTGTTATCAATTTTATTATAAATTGTTATTAGATACCTAAGTAATATTTCAAATCGATTTTTTTATATTAATTACGAATGTATTAAAATGATTAATAATTAATAAAATATTGTTAATTCATTTTTTTTCAATTGTTATCAGAATTGGTGCTATTTATTTTCCTATACTTTTCTATCAACGAAATGTAAACATCTCAACTGTGTATATAAGTTGGGAGGTGCATCCAGGTATTATCTAGCTTGCGGAGTCCGGGTCCGCGAGCTCTAGGACCGATGAAGCCTTCGCGGTCATTATAGTGGCCGAAGGCAACATCGTTCGAAAAAAAAATAGGAATTATTTCTTTTCTGTCAACCTCCGTGTGGTTCAGTTAGGTTCATATGTTAAAATAAAGTGAATTAAATAAAATTTGTTTCAATCTATTATTGGTTAAAGAGCAGATTACATTGTCAATGTTAATATTGATAATACATTCCGCGGTGCGCCGCACTCGTTACAAAAACAAACTCAAAAATATAGCCGAATGAAATTGAAACGCATTGGATGTGTATTTTTGTTAAAGCAATACCAGTTATAACACGGCCGATTTACCTTTATTGGACGGATTAAACCGGGCATACGTATGCGAGTTCATTTGAAGCTACGAATGGGAATCGAGCGACGGAAATTTCTTAAAATTCTCCTAAATGTTTCGCTGTGGGTCTTCTTATTAAGTGATCGTAGAAGTAATTGTGGTAGTCTTACAAAGTTAAGCAGCCGACGGTAAGCCGCGCGCTCGCCCGTGAACTCTCATAACCGTTTATTTCGTCTGCGGACTTTATAAAATGTAACCGAGGCCGACCACCGTTTCCTACTCTAGTATTATTATCTTTTAGATTACATTTTCATTAGGGTGATTACGAAAATCGTTATGAAATGAAGTTAACACAAACTTATAGTACGTAAATTTTATATGTTATGGTATACGTTAAATAGGTTTTTGAGGTAAAACTCTCTTTGTAATTTAATAATTACAGAAGTTTGAGAAAACTCTAAACAACAGGAGTAACAGAATAATTAATGATTTATACCATTAGTATATAAAAAGAGATTTGAAAATTTGCATACTATTTTGCTTCTTCAATCGATTGTAGAATAATTATACTCAAGTATCTATTCCTGGGGACCATATAGATGGTTATCACTACGACATCTATTTCTGCCATTAAATATTGGTCTGAATTGTTTCAGTATGAAAGGAACGTTGGAAGTTCAACTTGTGAAATTGTCTTAAAATTTTTCAGCATATCATTACCATAGCCCGGCGTATCATTTACTAACAAACAAAAGTAAATATAAACATTTATTTTAACGTAGCGTAAAACTTCTGTAAATGATCAGTGAAAAGATCTATTGTACCATTGATATTGAAATAGAATGTTGCGTTCAAATGACTGAGTTATCAATTCGGTCTGCATGACACTGGTGTGGTGCTGCGGCGACGTCTATTCACGTCAACGTGTCGCACTGTGCGAAGGCCTCGACTTGCATACGTGTTCACAATAGATATTCAATGAGAGAGGCTGCTGAATTCGATCACTCAAGTGTTTACTCAGGTTAGAGTGCCGTAAACGACGGTAGCATATCATATCCAATGAATTTAATATTATGAACATAAGGTAATAATCATAGCAAGAACAACGTGTTTAAATAGATTCAGTACAATATTTTAAGTTAACAGAATACTCACTTAAAGAAATACTTAACTAAATATTGCAAGTGTAAATATTGCTTGTTGTATCTAGATTTAAAAATTGCATATTTGTAATAGTTTGTCGACACAACTGTAATATTATAAAGCCGCCGTCTAACGAATAAGTTTGATTGGTTTCAAATCATAGAATGTTCTCGAATCGTGAAAACTCAATTAAAAGTAAAGAGAAAATGTAAACATGGAACGAACTCGCACCTAACTTCTAACGCTTTCTGATTTAACGACATCTTACAGAAAATGCGTTAAAATGCGTTAAAATTTTTAATTTTAAAGAAGAGATAAAAATGTATTTTCTTTCTTTTTTTTATCAAAAAGTATATATTTTTTGTGAAAATTGTATTTAATTATATTTAACGAATTCATTTAGACTAATACGAAAACAAGGTAAAATTTAGATAACAAATTTATCGATAACAGGATAAGAAATATTAAATTATTAACTTTTTTGAGTTTCTTTTTACTATCAAGAATATTTGAATTATTGCGGTGCTTTCGGATTGAGTTTTTTATAATAGACCATAACAAAAATCTCACAGGACTACTGAAACACAGTTTAGTGAGTTAGTTATAACAGTAAAATATTTTACATTACGTTTGATTTGATTATTTAAATGAATTTCTATTATCACAATAATTATAATTTTAACTTCTAAATTTTTTTCAATTTCCGACTTAAATTTTTTTTTAATTTGACTCTAAAAACTTACTAACGGAAAATAAGAGTTTTTATTTAGTTATAACCAAGTATATGACCGGGTCTAGTACCACGTATCACGTAAACAATGAACATGGTTAATGCTCAACAAGTAGAAACAAAATGAGGACGGAATCTAGTGACTGTCGAGTGGGTGCTCTTTCATCATTACATGACTGGACAGCCGGCTGGAAAGCAGAAATTTCCCTTTGTTAAAGCATATTCGTACTACTCGTTTTTGCGGTTTGCACTAAGTGAGAACATTGAATTTTTTGTTTACTTCTCAAGGGCATTTCAAACTTCGTTTTTCATTGATGCAAAGTATTCTTATTTTATTTTTAAATCAAAGAAAAAAGGATTAAGCAACTTTATACATTTCTTTATTAAGCTAGTAATTTTATTAAATACTGCTTATTATTTTTTAATTATGTTTGCGCTGCTAGTCTTTTTGACGACTTTTATAACTGATTGAACTCAGAGCTGCTTTAATTACAGCGCCTTTTAAAGTAAGACCGATACAAAATGGACTTTGTTTGTAATAAGCAACAGGCGCTATAGTCGGCACCTTATGATACATAACAAGTAGAACGTCATAAAAATTCCATAGACTTCTTTGATTATCCTAAGTTTGTTATGAATTTAGTGTTTAATAACGAGTACGTATTTTAATACCTTCAACAACTTTTTCTTCAGAGCTAAGAATATTTTTACAATTTTTGTATTAAAAAAAGCAATTACGATTTTTTGTGTTTTTTATTTGTCTGATTGTTCCAGTTCATCTTTAAAACAATAAATTAAAAATTTTGTTATTATATAAATATAATGCAACTTTAATTTTAATTAAAAAAGTATTGCAAAACAAATATTATGAAATTGCGATTCATCTTTGACACTTTGAGTAGTAATAATAGAAATATTATAACATATACAAAGTCAGTACAACGTCTGTCAAGTTCAATCAGTAGTCTACATAACCACAGAAATTTGATATCTCAACATTCACATAATTAACATTAAGCATCACTAACCGCTAACTTGTCAAATCAGTGTTGTATCTTGACTAATTAAATTGTCAATGAGTTATCTGTTTTTGACATAAATGTATTTAGTGTCAAATAACCTCAACTGTCTTATCATAAACTAATTGATAGTGCAGGTACAGTTTTTTCTAATCACCTAACTAACATATAGTAAATATAGCAATATAGCAAATGCCCGTTGGCATCATTCCTGTTTTCCAATTGTTAAAACATGATAGTCAGAACATTCTGGATGAGTTATTCAGGGCCTCACTATCACTTAACAACTTGTAAAATGGTGTGAAATGTTAGGCTATTAAGAACAAAAAAATCTCTGCCTATTTATAAATATATACCATATGTCTGGTCACTAGTGGAAGGTCTCTGTTACCATCTAGGTAGATACCACCGATTTTCCGACAAACAGTAGTGTACGAACATTACTGTGTTCCAGTTTGATGGGCGTTATAAGATAATGAGACTTAATATATTATATCACAAGGTGACGAGCGTAATTTGTTAACGCAGAGTTGTTATATGCAAGCATGTTACTTATCATCATGTGAACGCCTTGCTAGTCTCATCTTGTTGAATAAAAAGAAATGATTTTTATCTATCTATATTCTATCAGAACAGGTTGCTCGTTACAGAAATTCCCTCACTGCAGTTTATCTTTCAAATAGTAAATCACAATCTGGTAAGTGATACAGAATAATTGTACGTAAAAAATTAGATGTAGATGTAATTTTTATTACTCTTCGCTTAAATTTTGGGGAATGACGAAATGGTCTAAAATAATTTTTTCTATTTTCACTTATATAATATCTGTACGTTGTGTAAAAATGTCCTAAATTTTTTTAAAAGTTCTGTTATATGAAGTTTGGTAACTTCGCGTGCAGCTGAAAAAATAGAGGCAATGTTTTTATAAATATCTTTTTTGACATTAATAAAATGTAACATTAATACAAAAATAAACTGTTTTTGGTGTTATAAATTAGCATTTCATATTTACTTATTTAATATCAATGACGTTCAGCACAGAAGGTTCAAACAAAAACAAAAAATTAATTTTGCACACGGTTATACATCCTTTTAAATGTATTATTAATATTTTTTTTTTAAACTAAATCTTTCAATGAATTGTTAAGTTGTCATTTTAAGGTTTTGTAATCAATTAGTATATTTCCTAATAATATTAGTACATCTCTGTTCTTAAACGTAATTAATTATGTAGCGTAATGATCTCTTATATTTGGGTTAACATTTATAAACATCAGTGCAGAAAATGGTTCAGTGGTACCATCGCCTTGGGATTCATTATTAATAAAACCAAACCGAATACAATGCGCACCACTAAACTAGTTCAAGAAATTGAGTATGTTCTGGATATAACATCCCGTGATCATGAATGTTGCAAAGCACTATACACGTTAGGTTAATATATAATTAAAGAAATTAATAAGATAAACTCTCTAAAGTTTAGTTTTAATAAATTACAATTAATTTTGCGTTTCTTTTCCTTCAGAAAATGTGTTTGATTTATTTCTATTACATAATATTTTAATACCTTTCAAAATTAATAATATCTAAATGATGTACGATTGACAGAACAATTCGAATATTAAAAAGATGTTTTAATTTTTTTGCAGTTATAGTTAACATGGTTGGTATCTTTTTCGTAACAAGTTAAGTAAGCAATTTTCAATGAAACCTTAAAGGGAAGTAAAGTAAGTGTTTTTCGTTAATAATTATTTGAAAGTGTAAAAACAACATTTTTTTTATATACATCAAATTATCCTTTTTAACTGGAATAATTTGTATTTAAACTTGACTTATAAATGTTATCTATAGGAAACTTGTGAATAGCTTATTGTTTTCAAATAAATAAGTTATTCTTTAGGTTAAAAAAAAATTTTAACTTTTAGAAACTATTAAGAAAGTTCTATATTAATATAATAAAAAATACATCTTTCGGAATATTTAATACCTGAAAAGTTTTTACTAATGAAGTTTTGATTTTTTTTTTACAGTAAGTTACGTGGGGTTTCAAAGTTTTAGATATGTTTTTGAAAGTTTTCATCAAACATGTAGTGCTTTAAGTAAAATATTTTCTTTTAATCTCTTTCATTTTAACTGTGAAAATCATTATTAAGTTTTACTAGCGCCGCCGACGGTGTGAAAAACTCAGCACAGCTTTAATCGTTTATGTAGATGACAAATTATGTTAAATTTTCTTTTAAAAATTTAATATCAATTTATAAAAATAAATAACTATATACTTTTAATACAAAATTTATTAGAGCAGCGTAAAATATTATATATATTCAATACAATTTTTTTAGACAGTGTATTAAATTTTTATATTTTTTTGAAAGCAGTATGAATAAATAAGCTAACATTTAACCATTTATGCAAAGCAGATAGTCTTAACATATTCTGTTTTCTTTTAAACTATTCCTAGTTTGGCGTATAGTGTAAACTGAGTTATATATTTACTTTCGTATTAATTTGGCTTACTTTTAACACTGAAGTTAATGTAAAGAGTTGTTTATTTAATAACAGATGCCGTGCTAGCGCGTCGCTTGCAAAAATACAACCCTTTAAAGATTCCCTCAGTTTACCAACCTCATTTAATATAAAAGATCCTTTTTCTCGACAAATAAATGAAAATTGTCTTAGGTATTAAGGAAAAATAACTTGTTATAAACATTTTGTTGGAAAAATAGCAGTTCTATTCACTTAAAAGAAAGAATTGGAATGAATTGAGAATGAAATTCTATATACTTTTGTAATATAAAATTTCACACTAAAATGTATTTAACGATTAAGAATATTATTCTTAAAGTGTAGTTCGAATTAATCCATAATTGTTACAAAATGGATAATAATGATATGGTTGTATGATTATTGTTGACGAGGCGTAAGCTAACATTTTATTATATAAAAGGCAGAACAGCAGATTTCGGAATCAGTTTCTTTGCTTGGAAAGAACTGTGTACTTTGTAACAAATAACGAACACATACGTACGAACGTCTCTGTGTGATGTATATTGTAATGGAGTAAATATCATCCGAGAAATATTTTTTATTAATAACCGTCAAGTGTCTTATGATTGTAACCTAACTTAATATGAATATGAACTAAATATGAATGTTTGCTAGTGAATAATAAAATTTTAAGGTTTGTTAATAAATTATAAATGTAGTTCGGGCCTATGTCTAGCGGTGGACTACCGTATGCAGTTAATGATCATAACAAATTCTCTTATAACTAAAATTTTTTATTTGTCAAGATAGTGATTTTTTTCTATCTTTTATTCATTTATTGGTTATATGAAATTACTGAACATAAAAATTATTGTTAAGAAATATAGTGTTTTACAAGAGTATACGTACTAAATGATGATAATATTATAAAAGTTAAATTAAAATTAGTAACTCGAGTAAATAAAATATTAACGTTTCAGACTAGCTAAAAACAAATTAACGCAACTCGTAAAGTGGGTCCGCATATCTACGGATTCATCGAAGAAATTGCTTCTTAATCGAATAAAATGTTCACTTACCCACGAAACGGAGCCAGGTGGGCACGTGGAACGTCCGCGGCGCGCAACCCCACGACCACAACTGATTTTGTAGCGCGAAAACTTCCCTCGAGCACGTCATCACTCACCCCTATTCCATGCCGACCAATCATCCCTCCTCGCCCCCACGAAGCCTTCCGGTTCCGCCCGAACGCCGCCGAGCGTTGGGGTGGCGATTGGATCTTTTAATCTGAAACGTAAATGCATATAAAAAGAAAATAAGTGAGCCGTAAGCAGCCGCTCCGGATATAGGCCGTGGCGCGGCCGTGCAACAGGTAAAGAGTGCTCGGGGAGCGAAATAGTAAAGCAAATGTTACCATTACATTTAACGTGAAGTTTCCGTGCACATAGTATAGCAAAAGAATCTAATAACAAATATGACTAGTTCAAACCAGAATGGACGTTATCCAGCTGATGCCTATTATTAACAACGTTTTCCTTATATGTTACTATAACAGCTACGAAAAACAGTTGGTTTTACGAATATCCACGAAAAATATAAGACATTTTAAGTTGACCGGGTTTACATATAAGAATTCCACGTTTTTATACTTTTAAAATTAATCATTTATGAAGATCTTTGCGATTATTAGGATATAATAAAATTATTATTACTTCAGACAACTACATAAAAGAAAACGGGGTAAGGTTCGCAAGGAATGACCCGACTGATTTACAATTCAAAGTATTTGTTTATGGTAGACGAGTTAATTTATTCCTGTAAGATTTCGACTAATTACATCCCCGAGGGTCCACACTCAAAATTTTATAGCAAATCCTCTGATTTTTTTCTAATCATTTAATTTTTCATTTCAATATTCTACAAGTTATTTAACAATAATTGTTCAGGCTTTAACTGGACACGGAGGCTTTGGCCAATATCTACACAAATTTAAACGCAAAGACGTACCGTTTTGTGCTT
>DWLS01002952.1:0-16796 GCA_018246255.1 Pachliopta kotzebuea | reverse complement strand
GACGGAGATCTTCGTGCAGATCGACGTTCCTCTGGTACCATTCCGCACCCGTAGCTTTACGGGTGAAGCGGTTCTGGTAGTTATTCTACGACGGTTGCTAAGCGATATTATTTTAAAATGTTTAAGACGTAGTTTAGTTTAGTTAGTGACTTCACTAAAATAACGAAACTTTATGACGATGTATAAACATCTTAACCAACATGAGCTGAACTTGGTGTTCAATAAACAGTTAAAGAAGTTTTGTTTAAAAAAACGAAGCGCCAAAACAATGAAAATGTTGTTTCATTATCGCTTGTTATGACTTTGAGTCAAAATATCTATCGTTTAATTCAGTAATTATTAAACTTATTTCCTTTACCGCCCCCTTTGGAAATCAATTATTTTTCAGCGCCCCCATTTTTAAACACACCTAAAACTTCATTAAATTTCATTACTTTAAATAATTTAGTTACATTAGTCGGTTCTGGTGTTTACAGTTACATTCTTAACTAGAAATTTTTACCAGTGAGAGCAAATAAAATCCAACTTTATAATATTAATAATATTTATTTATTTGTATAATAACAAGAAAAAGGAAAAACATTATGTACATGAAAGACACAGCAAACAAAAAGGCTGACATAATGCCACAAGGCATTCTCTTCCAGTCAACCTTTCATATTGTGAAGAGAAGAGAAAAAAAAATACAAGTAGGTGCCACAAAAAAAAAAACAATTAAAATTAATAATATAGTAAACATAAACATGGTTATACAAATAAACTACATGAGAATCATATATACTATACAGTAAAATATACATACATGTATTTAAACTAATTATAATATATTTTATTCAAATTAAAAGAAACAATATAAATATGTAATATGTTTTCGTTTTTATACTTATCTAATGAGATGGGTGATTTGATGATATTTAATAAGTTTGTTGATATCAGGTTCGATTTTACTCGAAAACAGTGCAGGAGGTTTTAGTGTAATTTAAAATACTATATAAGGTATATGAAATTACAAATTATACATCGCCCCCTAACCCACATCAACGCCTCCCATATTTCTTGGCCTCTTAACGCCCCTCTCTAAGTTTCAAACGTCCTTAAGGGGCGTTATCGACCACTTTAAGAAAGACTGTTGTACATGAACTCCTCGCTAAGAGTCCGTTTTCCATGATCTTTTCTTCACATCAAGTTGATTTAAGATTAAGTTTTAAGCTATTAAAATATTTAATTTTTTAAGACACTTAAGTTTTATTGTTAAAAAATATCGCGTCTATGACAAGTTAAATAGACATGAAAAGCGCGCTTTCTTTGAATGAAATGTTGGCATATAAAAACCAAAAAAAACTCAAGTGAAGTTGTGAGAACACTTTCACGTCCATCTCATTTTAATGAATGAATAAAAGATGTATTTATAATTTTATCTAATGAACGGGAATGGTTTATTCCATCAGCTCCACTACCAAACTGCTAGGATAGGTCGAAACAACCACGCTATAGCAGCAAGCCTAATTACTAAAAATTTAATAACCGCTTATATTAAATTTAAAATAATGAAATATAATTCCTAAAGCATGAATTATTTTACATTAATTAAAAATATTTCTCATGTTTTTTTTTTGTATGAAAGTTTTGAATAATTAGTATTACCACAAAAACAACACGAACGAAACTAATAACAAAGCAGTTAAATAAAAATTACTATTGTTTTTAACCGGAAGTATATCAACGTAACTTTTGTTCATAGATTATCATTCTCCGTGACCAATTACTGTGCACTGAGCAACTAGGTAAAGATATTATAAAAGATAACCAACTATAACATCGAAAAAAAACTTAACCTTGCCTACATCTAATAAAGATATGCAGTTTAACCTTATTTCAATTTATGTTGCTTTATAAACGGCAATTTTTTTTTTTTAAATATTTTCTACGTATTTGATAAGGCTTAAGTATTCAAAGCGTAGAAATACCTTTACTAAAAAATGTCTAAAAATCACAAAAAAATACAATACTTAATTCTAAACGTCTTTATTTTCATTACAGCCACCAAAAGGTCTTGTGAACATATTAGACGATGTGGTCATATACAATGACCCATACGGCGTGGCGCTGATCATCGGGGCGTGGAACTATCCCCTGCAGCTGCTGCTGCTGCCGTTGGCTGGTGCTTTGGCGGCCGGGAACGTGGTCATCTTGAAACCTAGTGAGCTCGCTGAGGCCTGCGCACAGTTCGTCGTCGAAATGATACCGAAATATTTGGACAACGTGAGTAACCAACTAACACCACCCAAAACTACTATACAAGTGGCCCATATAAAATTCTGAAACTTTGGGCACTCACAACTCGGGAACCCGATCACATACCAACAAAATTCCAACGGCTCTGATCTTATTTAAGCGAGATCTGTCTGTATGACAAATTTCAGCTTCCTACTCCTTGTAGTTCTAGAGATTGAAAATTGTTGACGAACAGACGGACATTGTCGTTTAAATAATGATGCTATAATCATTTTGATCGCGGAGTCCATATCCACGAGCCCAGGATCCGATGAAGTTCTCTCCAGTCGTAAAAATTACTAAGAGCGTCGACATCATCCGAAAAAAAAACTATTTGTTAAGATTGAGAATAAGCTGTGAATACGTAAGAGTAAAGATAATAAATGACAACATTAAATTTAAAAAAAAATTATTAATCATTATGTAAATTACAACATTACTAACTAAAATAAAAACGTAAAGACAAATATTTCACAAATAATTTAAAAAAAATTTGTTTGAATAAATTAAATCACAAGTAGTTTAAAAGTAGCTAAATTAAACGTATAAGTGTTAGTCAGAAAAAAGGCGAAGCACACCGACTATGGCTCATCTAAATAGTCATCAATACTGCGATGATGATAATACTAGGAGTATAGTTGTGTTTGTGACTAAAATATTGATTTAATGATCTCTTAATAATACAACAATTTTTTAAGGATGTTGTCGCTTTTATTTAGCTATTTTCTATTTATTTATTTATGCCGGCATTTCGATCGCTTCGAAGCAGCCTTGGTCATGGCGGCACCGAGGTAAGAGATGTCTCGATGCAATATCATCACGAAGGACCACAACTTTTTTTTGTTATTATTCATGGTCCAACCTACACAGAACGAGATCACATTTTTGTTTATGGAGTCAAGGTCAATACGTTTCCGATTACTCTACTTAATAACTTTTTACTTACCTCCTTCAAGATCTTAGTGATTCCCTATAAGTCTTTCTTATTAAATATTTTGACAATCGTAGGAATGAAGTTGAGGTGTGATCGTTCTGTTTAGATCGGATCATAAATAATAATTTAAAAAGTTGTAGGTAGCCCATTGTGATAGCACATGTTACAAATGTCCCGCGTTTGCACCTTAGTCCCCTCGTTGCCACAGCTGCTGCAAAGCAGCCGAAACGACGAGATAAATAAATGAAAAACAGATAGATGAAGACGTCAAAATTAAAAAAAAACTAGATTTATTCAATATGTTAACTATGAACGTCTGTCGTTAAAGTTAACAGAAAAAAAATCATTCCAAACTCATTTATTATCGAAAATCGACTTGAACAAATTTAACATTTTCTCTAGTAATGGTTGTGTGTATAAATTTTTTAGGATGCTGTGAAGGTAGTGGCGGGGGGACCAGAAGTTTCCACGGAGCTATTGAAACAGAAATTCGATTACATCTTCTACACCGGCGGTACTAACGTAGGGAAGATCGTATACGCAGCCGCTACTAAAAACCTTACACCGGTTACTTTAGAATTGGGAGGGAAAAGGTACGAGAGGTCCATTGTTTCTTTTTTACAGACCACCAAGCAACAGGACTAGCAAAAGGCTCGGTTGATTATTAATGAAACCCATGCTCATGACATTAGTGTTAGTAAAGCTCTTCTAATCCTTCTATTTCATTGGTGCCATCATCCATAAATAACTAAAGTAATATATTAAATACTTTCGGCCACATTTATTATTAAATATAAAGTATTTGAAATTGTTTGTAGTCCAGTGTACATAGACAGCACTGTGGATATCACGACCACAGCAAAGCGGGTCCTATGGGGAAAGTTTATCAACGCTGGTCAAACGTGCATCGCTCCCGATTACGTATTGTGCTCCAAGGAAGTTCAAGATAAATTCGTCGACGCAGCGAGGAACGTCCTCAGGGAGTGGTACGGAGAAGTACCGCAGAAGTCGCCAGATCTCTGCAGGATCATTAACAACCGGCATTTCAGGTCAATAGCCGTTAATAATCACTTAGTTTTCAACTATTAGTTTACTACTTGTTAAGCTTTGCACGCAAGTAATAACTCACATATTATCTAAACCATGATTCCTAACCTTCTTGGTCCCATGTCCCACTTTTTAGTAAAAAATATTTTCTTTATCCCTCTCAGACCTTGTGATTTTTATCCAATACTTTAAAAAAAAACTAGAAAATGGCATGAATGTTATATTTTTAAATTTGCATGGCAGTGATTTTTTAAAAAACAGAGCTGTAATGTTCTGAACGATCAAGTTTCACCTTCAACAACCCAATAAACCAATCATACATGTAAATATTTCTTTTACAGTCGTCTCCAAGCATTATTAGATGCAAGCAAAGACAAAGTGGTAATTGGGGGCGGTTGTGATCCGAATGAGAGATTCATTGAACCAACCATTCTGTCTAATGTAAAAGAGGGCGATAAAATAATGGAAGACGAGATTTTCGGTCCAATATTACCCATAATCCCCATAGAGAATGCGTATGAAGCTATCAAATTCATTAACGCCAGGTGAGTAGTTAATACATAAATAAACACTATTTCGCTATCAAATTCATTAACGCCAGGTGAGTAGTTAATACATAAATAAACACTATTTCTACTGTGATTTTGTGTACACCTATTTCGATTGAAAGATGTTTTTCGTCACAACTGCGTTTAAATGTAAATAATAGATAAAACTATCATTATGCCTAAGATCATTTAAAACAAGACCCTGCTATGAAATAAGGTATATAAATACCTTATGGAAGAAACATGTGTACTACAAATTTTCAGATTTAGGATATACTGGAAAAAATTAGGTCTGTTGGAGTACAAAGACCTAATTTTTTGATAAAAATAACGCTTAGTTATAAAATTGTATAAGAATTTTAATATATTTTGAATTTGCTAGGATAAAATAAGTCACTCATTGTAAAGTATGTGAAATTCTTTGTTTAAAGTTAAAAGATAAATTGATTTTGAAGGGCAATCTATGAGTCAATTTGGAAACAGACATGACTTGAAACTAATAGTAAGAAGAAATTTCACGGCCTTCATAGCACAGCTAATTACTGGAAGTCTTAGGTTCGAATCCAGGAATGCATGCTGTGGAGGTTGATGGGTAATATGTTCTTTCATACCCGCTTGGATACCTTCCACTCTTAGCTGTTGTCAACATACGAGGGCCAGAATATTCTGGTATTCTTTTTTCAATAATTAAAACAGCTAATACTAAAAGCAATTTGTCTGTGTGTTTCCAAATTGTTAATTTTATAAAACACAGTATTTATATGCATATCAGTACTCAACGCAAATGTGGGCAATAATATGTATGACCGTCACTTGCCTATGTTATATTTATTTTTGTTTATTTAATGTGTGGATACAATTGTTGTGTGCGTTGGTTTGAGGTTTATTTTTTCAGAATAAGTTGTTATCGTGTGAATTTTTCGAGTGCTGGGTATAACAGGCGGAAGCCTCTTTGTTTCGCTAATGACATAAACTGCATACGGAATAATTCATTCACGGTGTTACTATGTGGAAATCACTACGGTGCAGCCTGGGTTATCCTTGAACACCATGAGGGTTCAACATCACTGATAAGATTATACAATACCACATATATAATCAATCATGTCCGCCCGCTTATATAACGCGGTAGGCGAAAACGCCTAGACCTTTAAAGCCTTATTACACTAATGCAAATATAATATGACAGTATGCTGATTGCAATGTTTCACATTATTTATATATAGATATAGTCATTTCTTTGACTCGTTGCAAATTTAAATTGCTAAAATCACAATCATTTAGATTATTTTAAAGTGATATGGTTACTTCAACCAGGTAGATCTTATAGCAGGGAGTTCTGATAAACAGATCTCGTTGGCTGAATCCTTGAACCCCTAGACAGATCAAGCTGTATAAATAAACAATGAAATTAACGGCATCGTCAAGTATCGTTACAAATAGAGAACCTCAGATATATCAAAATTTAGTAAGTTCATATATAACTCCTGAAATACTATTCTTTGATTTATTTTGTATATGAACATAAAATGAATGATGGTAAAAATCCATTTTATACCAAATTTACAAACAATACTAACCATGGCTGGATCGCATCGGACATACAAAATTTTTAACTACAAAATAAAACCCATGACCATACACACAGTTTGTGCCATTTTAATGTTTGTATATGTTCATGTACGACATACGAACATTAACCAAAACTTGCCGATGACGCATTTCAGGGAACATCCATTAGTACTATACGTGTTCAGCAATCAGAGAAACATCCATACGTTGTTTAATGAACAGACACGTTCTGGCAGTTTCTGTGTGAACGAAACGATCATGTTTTACGGCGGTAAGGCAAAACACGTCGTCTGCACGATAATTAGTAAAAATACTATCGCACTGGGCCTCGGGGAACCTTATAACGCTGTTGGTGGTGGTTTCAAAAAGTCTACAGCCATCGCTTGTACAGTCAGCGCCATCTTATAAAAAAAACTGTTATTCTATGATATCTTTCCCAGTTATGTGGGGCCGAAGGCTTTATTTTGTTTTTCTTCCTTTTCTTTTTACATCTTTATTATTATGTAATCTAATTATCATTTATACATCTTTTCTTTCATACCGTATTTTCTTTACATTTCTCTTCTTCTTTCATGGATCACATCTCAGACTTCAGTACCCTCGCGTAAATATCTCATTTCCTATTTTACATCAATAATTTATTAATTATCTCCTTATATTCTTTGTTTTCACTTTTTATTTAGATTTTCCCTCATTTATATTTCATTTCGGTCATATTAAATTATATTATTACCATTTATTTTGTTATATTTTTCCTTATCGTTTCCTCTATCACTTTTCTGCTATATTTTTAAAATATACATCGACTTCCGTCTTCACTCATCAGAGAGATAACTATAATTTGTTAGATGGCGCTGGCTTTCCTCAGAAATCTATAGTTTAGTAATCATCTATTATTGGTTGTGGACATTGTGGTGAGGGGAAGGTGGGGTTGGTCTGGTTTTTAGTTTAAATAACTTCTACTCTTTATGTCTGTTCGAGATACATAGTTTTAATATAGAAATTATAGTTAAGTTGAGATCTAAGTTAATATCAATATATACTCAATTTATTACAGTTGATATAATTTTCTAAATCTGGATATGTAATTTATTAAAATCCTTATTATTAATGTCACATACATTTAGCGTTTTAATTTTTATAATGATATAAAAATGTGCTAACGTTATTTCCGTCGTAATCATGAGACTAATACACTTTCGGAATTGAAATGCTGTATAAATAACGGACTGTTAACTATAACCAATTTAGTTGTATATTTGGTGGCGGTCTCACCGTTTCTGTGTTGCTTACTATGTAGAGAGAAGCCGCTGACGCTGTACGTATTCACCAAGAGCAAGGATGTCTTATCGAATATTGTCGACAACACGAGTTGCGGCGGGATGTGCGTTAACGATACGATCATGCACATGGGAGGTTTGCAGTCTACTTCTTTTCCTTTTTTTTGTCATCAAATTCAACACACGTTCATAGCATACACATTATATATATAAAGAGATTTGTTAATTTTACATTTCAACAAAGATTAACAAAATATAAATTTTCCAAATCCTCGCCTCTATATTTAATGCATTGTATAATAAGACCGGAGGTGTTCCAGGGTTATTGCGAGGTTGTTACCACCTAGCAGCTCCTTGCAGCCGACAAACATTACTGTGTTCCGGTGTGAAGGGTGCTGTAGCTACTGAAATTACTGCGGTATTGTGTTGAGTATGTGGTGATGAGTATACCATCCTAAAAAGTGCAACGTTGTTATAAGCAAGCGTATCACTTCCCATCAGATGAGCGTCTTGCTCGTCTCATTGCCCCGTCAAATAAAAAAAAACTGTCTTTGGAATGAGCTCCCAACGCTATATATGGCAAGATATAAATCATTATTAGAGTAATTTCTAATAATAAATAACAATATACCGAAGTAATAATATATATTTTTTTCGACACCTCTCATCACCACGTAGAATAAAAGACGCTTTGAGACATAAGTTGTTAAATCTCGTTACCTCAGTAATTTCACTAGCATACAGCACCCTTCAAACCGGAAACACAGTAATGTTTTCACATTACTATTTGACAGTAGAAATTGGAGCTGCGGTTAGTACCTACCCAGACGGTCTCCGGCAACAGAGAGTAGTACCAGTAGTTATTATATATATAGCATAGGTTCAGTCTTGCAGTTTAAATCGATCTCTTTTATGCAAGCTCGAGATATCACTACATTTAGTAAGTTCATAAAGGTTTTAATGACACCAATAAAAATATAAGTTATACAGTTATCGTCAAATTATAGTATCTCATCACAATCGTCAGCCTATAGATTGTCCACTGCTAGACTTAGGCTTCCTCTACAGATATCCAGATATGTCAATTATTGTCCACTACGTACTTTCTTATTAAACTAATAAATGTAGTGATTGCCTGTAAAATAAATCAAGCGCATGTTCTGCTATTTGTATGACTAGTGACTAAATTAATAACTCTTCCTTTCTTTTCGAATGTAAATACTTTAATAACATAGATTTCTTTTTATACATTATTAACAGTTAAACTTTTTTTAGCAGCTCTTCGATCATAACATTTGTCTATTTTTTAATATTTGTTAATTGGAACAGGTGTCTGATCGAAGAGTTGTTTAAATATTTTATGATTAAATTAAAGAAGCGGCGTGATTGGAATGCAATGCTGTATTTATTTCGTACCGTATATATGGCGTGAATATTTTTCAAAATTAAAATATTATAATCAGGTGTTCATTGACGGAAGAACACGACGAGGGTGCTGAAGAGGGTCTTGTCCATCCTTAAAACTTCTGTCTGCACGTCGTATAGGGATTTATTCTCTTAGTTCCAGCAGCGCTAATTCGGATTACTTGGCTTTTCGCTGGCCGTTCTTGACATTATCGGGAAATTATAAATTAAGTTTTACTAATCTCATGGTTAATTCTCCTATTCTTAACCTTGTTCCCCCTACCTTTATGAAATTTCGATTATATACGTAAATAAATACAACCTTTGTTTATTTACTTCTCTTTGGTACTTATTATTTCCTTTCATACGTTATACAGCCAACAGTCTCCAAGATGTAACGTTTAAATTTAATACGTATAAATATGCCACTGAGCAATATTTACATTACTACGGTGTTTCCGGACAGAATAGTGTTAAGGTGTGATTAAGTACAGGCACTGGTGAGTTCCTTGAAAGATCCCAGGTTGCTTCTTTACATATTAAGAGAGACTGTGGTAATCTGTCACAGAGTTGTCTTCCCCTTAAACCATATGGATCTTTGAAAGATTCCGCCATGACTCCAAAAAAGTAGAGTTTAAAGTTTTTCTATATTTTAAATATGATGTCCAGTTCATGTATTGCATTCGCATTCCAACAACGAAGCTTTCATTTAAATTATATTAGCTAATAGAATTCAACATTGTTTATATTTTAATTTCACAGTTGAAACCTTGCCGTTCGGCGGAGTTGGCAATAGTGGACTCGGAGCTTACCACGGCAAGGCGACCTTCGACACTTTCACCCACAAGAAGAGTTGCCTTATTAAAAATTTCGCTGCTATAGGAGAAAAGATCGGATCGTAAGATTATTATTTTTAACTTTACATATTGTTTCTATTTAAAACAGAAAAATTATCCTGTTTAATTGTCAAATTCATAGTCTCAAAGGTTATTGTGAATGTAAAAAATTACTGAATAAATTTTTTTAAACGTCAACACTTAAATTACTCTACTGTCCATAACAATGAGGTTTTATAACTTTGCGCTCGATGCTTTAAAAATACATTTTTAACTCGTTACTTCACAAAAAATTCTTACTGGAATACGGTAACCTTTGTAGTTTAACAGGCGAAATCAATGCAGGGAGCTAACGTAGATATTATCAAACTCTGTGCCGGATTTTTTTTCGATCTTTTCACACGACATTTAGTGATAGTAGGACTGCATGGTGACGACAGATTTTTTTTATTTCCTCAGTGTCCGTTACCCGCCCTACACGGACAAGAAGTTGAGCATTATGACGATGCTTATGGCGAAGAGGTCGATGCCGTCCCTCAAGTTCTTGCCTTACCTACTGACCTTCGCTCTGGGTGCTGGCATCTCTTACGGTATCTTCGCTTGGCAGAAGGTAAAGAAGTAACAACCAACTACATACATATAAAATAAGTAAAAAAAATCTTCAAGAAAGTTTGTTTGAAAATTGTTTTTTGAAGGGAAAAAAACTTATATTTAACTGAATTAATTTCCATAACACATAATTTATGTAAACTGGGGTTAAAAAAATAGGGAAATTATTTTGCTTTTTCTATTTTTTTTAAAACGATGTATTTTTTTCAATCCCTATAAGAAATTAAGAACTATCGTTTAGAATACACCCTAAATAGGCTGTTTTGAAAATTTCAGAAATATTTACGCAACCATTATAATAGAAAACATGCATATAAATATGCAGCTTAATCTTTTGCGTCCTCAATATTTTTCTTTTATAATTTCTCTTAGAAATAATTCTTTAAAGAAAAACTTTTATAATAAAAATTTTAAACTACTTTCTTCACCTTGGTTAAAGCCAATGTGATGTGAAGGAAACCGTCAGCTTGGAAATTCATGTAATACTATGACGTCATTCCAAGAGCATCAAAATGGATGCCGCATAGAGTTCTCGTAACTGCTATGTACTTTTTGCCACTTTAAATTACATTTAAAGCGTTTATTTCGTACTTTCACTCAATCATATTATAGTAACGAATTAACATTAAAAAATCTATATTCTTTATTTAGTAAATATTTTTTCTAGCGCAGTATTCGAAGTATTATTAATAATATTATTGTGTGACCGCCCAAAAATGTAACGAAAATTACTTTAAACGTATTATTATATAAATAAAGAACAGTTATCACCGGATAATTGATTATCTTCGAATTGTTAAAAACATTTTTTCTTTTACTAAAAAATGTTGTATGTAGTTGAACTGTAAGAAATCGAAGGGAGGTCATTTTTGCGATGAAAACGTAAATAGTTCTCGTAGATATTTATACCTTGTAAGTGTAAGTTAAATATGACGGTCAACACAAAGATAGTTTGTACTATACCCAACAAATATTATTTTTATGATCAAAATTTAAATAAGTATAAAATTTAATATTGTGTTATTAATGTATCCCACCATTGTATTGCATTTATTCCCTTATAAGAATAATATTATAAAACTTTTTGAACCATTTTTTTATACAAGTTTAAATACATAAAATTTAAAAGCGGCTTTATTTAATGTAATATAATCTTTGTATCTATATAATTATTACTATAACCAAAAAATATTAAATGCACAACATAGTTAATGGATATTATATCGTGTAGAGGACAATTTACAGTGAATACATAGTTTTGATTAATATAATTGTTTTATTTCAAATTTAGATATTAGTTTTTACATGTGCATGTATAACACTATTTATGTGTACATAAAATAATTTATTTTAAATGGAGATGCGTTAAAATAAAATGAAAAAGTTTTATATTCTAATTTATAACTTATCTTTTTTATAACAGCAATAAATGATATCTCTATTATTATCTTTTATTAAATATTTTGGATAAAAACACATATGAAATATATAAATGACAAAAATAGAAAAAGAATACTTAAAAAATTAAGAATTACTGCAACTGAAAGAGCAAAAGATGATTAGTCTGTATAAATTATTTCAATGACTTATTGTTACAGATGGCTTCAGAAGATCAATAAGAAGCTGCGACTGATATGATAAAACACTTTTCTGAAAAATTATATCAATTTAAAAATAATAATAATACAGCAGCACAGATTATTAATCAAAATATGCTTACATTTTTATTAAAAAAATTTGCATTTATTTGTGTTACATATTTACTTGTTAATGTGGTGCAATAGCTCAAAGTATATGTATAATGTTTTATTTAAAGCTGCTTGCCCTTTTGTGATAATTAAAAATATGTTCTTTTTTTTAATTGGTGCTTGGCTTTAGATTATTTGACATATTTTTTAATAGTTTGTCTTCTTTCAGTAAGTAATAAGTTAATGAGTTGTAGTGGAATATCAAAAGATCCAATTAGAGAATTTCTGTTTGATTATGAAGTTTTTTATTATCTACTATATTTATTATATAATAAACATGTAAAGGATTGATTAAAATTGTTCAAAAATCATGAATCTTTGAGAGAATTCCTGAGACTCTTTTTATGTAATTTTTTTATACTAAATTAAACATTATTTGTGATAGTATTCACTAAGAATTATTATGTACCATATTTTTTATTAAATGCCAAAATACGTATATTCATTTCTAAGTTAAGGCTAAATGTAAGTAAACACTGCACATATGTTAATAAAAATATATTTTATGTGTACCTTTTTGTATATTATTTTTTGAAAATAAAGGAATATTTTTTGTGTAACCATTTATTAATTATTTAGAACACCATTGAAATTGATCATTAAAACAATTTCATTAATTAAAATGCTTTTGGTTTAAGAAATCTACTACATTTTTTATTTTGTCGTGTCTTTATTATAAAAATTAATAACATTTTTTACTAAGTAGTTATAAACGACTAAAATTATTTAAAAACCCAAGTATTTTAAGCTAAAGAAGTTTAATAAGATTCATACAAATACGCAATAAAATAAATACATTTGATAGAAATGATGAAATCTATTACTTTCGATATATTATTTATTACTAAAAACTCCTTTATGCGAAACAATAGACTATTCTTATAAAAAAAATGGATTTAGAATATTGTCATAAACAAAGCTGTTATAAAAACATCAATTATAATAAGTGATGCTAATTATAACAATGAGTAAATACAATATTTTTTATGTACGACCAATCGACGTGTCTAATTGCGGGGATTTAAATTGTACTCGACGCTATGTGATTAAAAAATATTTAGTGTCACCAGTTTGTATGACTACAAAGCCTTTCTAGCCAGAAGACAGTGATGTTTAGAAAAAAAATTTTGTCACAAAAATGATGATCTCTTTAGAGACTCGAGTAACAGAGACCTAATACCAATTAATAATATGCTCAATATATTATCATACTACATATTTTTATATACGCGAATCTTTTAAATAGTCGTCAGGTTAGTATTAAAACTAATTAACAGAATATTATTATAATAAAAAAATATTAGCTTGCTTTATCTGTATTCGTATTCATTCTTCACAATTATCATCTATATTTTGACAGATATTTCAAATCCTATTAAAGTGGCAACGATTGTAATAAACGACTTTCAAAATCAGTTTATTTGACTTTCAGTTTTAGCAATATTCAATTGAAGAGATTACACTAAAATATTCTGGTAACTACATTTTTAATATTCTTTAACATAGAAATTTTTCACGGGTTATATTTTAGATACACAAAAACATCAAATTTTAAAGAAACTTGATTCAATTGGCAAATGATTAATTCTTACACAGAATTATATTATATAAGTTATTTTACCAACATCTTACAGTTTATATACATGTGTTTTAATGAAAATATAGTTAAGCGATTAGTTTTTTTTTGCCTAAAATTTGTTTAGATTCACTATTAATTTTATAAGCTTATAACTACTTCAGTATTCCATTAGAAAATTCTTTTTTTTTTTTTGATAAATGAATGGTTAAATTTTCATGCAACGAATTTAAACTAAAATGAAACGTTGATTCACATTACAGTAGGGAAAATTAGTTTGGTTCCATGCGGCAACACTGCTTGTGATGAGCAAAGACGATTAAAAAAGTGTCGATAGGTCAATTTTCTGCAGAAATTAGCCAGAATCTTCAGGTATCTACAAAATATACTAAATAACCATCCTCGCATGTGAGGGTACTATGTGGTGGTGCTGTTCTTCTTCCGCTAGTTCAGGTGCTTATTCACATTTGAGGGCTTGTCTGACTACTCCCTTCCCATATTCCTATACGGCCGCCATATTTATAAGTCATGAAAGGCGTTGACGCTCATCATAATTATTTGCGTTGCATTCTTTACAGGACCGATGGCTGCTATACGCAAAAAGTTAGTGATCGTCGGTGATGGTGCGTGTGGTAAAACATGTCTCTTGATTGTGTTCAGCAAGGATCAATTTCCGGAAGTATATGTGCCGACAGTATTTGAGAATTACGTCGCCGACATCGAAGTGGATGGAAAACAAGTGGAACTCGCGTTGTGGGATACAGCGGGACAGGAAGATTACGACCGATTGCGCCCACTATCCTACCCGGACACCGATGTCATCCTGATGTGTTTCTCGGTGGATTCGCCCGATTCCCTCGAGAACATCCCGGAGAAGTGGACGCCCGAAGTGAAACACTTCTGCCCCAACGTACCTATTATTCTCGTGGGCAACAAAAAAGACCTGCGCAATGATCCGGCCACTATCAATGAGCTACGCAAGATGAAACAGGAACCGGTGAAGCCGCAAGAGGGTCGCGCGATGGCCGAGAAGATCAATGCGTTCGCGTATCTCGAGTGCTCCGCTAAAAGCAAGGAGGGTGTTCGTGAGGTGTTCGAAACGGCGACTCGTGCCGCGTTACAGGTCAAGAAGAAGAAGAAGACCAGGTGTTCCCTGCTGTAATTGTGCTGTTGTCGGAGGGACTCTGATTTATGAATTGTTCGCATACTGCCTGTAAACTTACGTTTGAAACGACTCGAACTCTGCAGCAGTCGCGACGTCGGCCACACAGTGCTTCCTTCCGATACTGACAGCTGACGCCAGTGGCGGCCCGCGTAGCACGCACATCCACTCAGTATTCGTGTGGCTATATTTTCACAATTGGTACTTGTATATTTTATAGATTATCTATAAAGAGTAAGCGTAATTGCCTTAACAGATGCTGTCGAGGGTAAGTGAGCTATTGGGAGCTCCCTCCCCGATCAGCCAACTGGAAATTTTAGTGCTATTTTATCATGTTATATAATCAAGTAGCATTTCCTCAGGACATAGTTTTAACCTGGACCGTGATCACCAACACTTAAATTCAATATTTTGTATTTTGATTTTTAATAAAATAGTGATATATATATATATATAATTTGCATAGGATGTTCATTTGACGTGGAGCGTTAGCCCCATACTGACTCAGCTGAGTGCCTGTCAGCTTAACCTGTCTCTGAGACATCCATCTGTTGCTGTGTTAGGGCAGTTAATTGTAATCTATTGTTTGTGTGAAATTTTAACTTCCATATGATTACATTGCATGCTAATATAATTTATTAGTAATAAAGGAACCCCATGTTATAACAATTCTTTTCTAGACTTTTTGACTTTTATAAAAATTTAATACAGCATTTATAAATCAAAGGTTTCTAGGACGGGGGAAAATATTTAAGTTAAAATCAATCATTTATGTTATGTTTTATTAGTATTGTAAGTACAAAATTATCTTCAAATATACATGGATTAACACTAAATAATTAGACTTCCTTTTATAATTTAAGATATTTTGGAACTATTCCAATTACAAGTTTATTAACTAATCAATTGAACTTTCAATTTAGGAATTCCTCGTCATTTTCAATAGTTGTAGTGGGTTGAATCTCCTGCGAGGGGCAAACAACAGTTCCTTCTGTTGATATCGGCTTTGCATTCTATATGGAACCGCAGTGCCTTTTGGTAGCTTCCTCTCCTGTCCTCTCAACTCTGGTACCCAATCAGCGTACAAAATTGTATCCACAAATGCCAATTCACCGGGTGATATAGGTGTGATCATATAGATGACATCTTTTTCAATACCACGTACAATACCTGAACAAAACATCAAAATTTAACTTCATACTTATCCTATCAGTTTGAGTGCAGTAATACTTTAATTGATAAAACAAATATGACTATAATGATACACTTTGTTCTGGATTACATCATGCTTGACTCATTGTGTAGTTGATACAAAGAATAACGGAACATAGCAGACCAATTCAACAATTAACTTTACAAGAGTAGTTCTATATATTAGCAAGTATTTACATATATTTTTTAATTAATTATTTTACCATGTCCATAACAGATCAGCGGCTTATCAGTCAGTATAAACACTGCTTTATCGCTCTGGTTTGTATGTTTACATAGTGCCACTACTTTTCCGTTCAACACCTTGGCGATGGATTCTTTATTAACTTTGATGTTCGTGGCGATGTTGATATTTTTTAAATCCACCCTGAAATTATAAAACCTCTTTAAATTGATTTGTTTGCCGCTCAAGTGGCGGGCGTTGGTCTGATCAGACGGTAAATTTTTTTTTTTCGATTGATGTCGATGCTTTCGGCCACTATTATGGCCGCGAAAGCTTCATCGGACCCTGCGCTCACGGATCCGGACTCCGCGAGCTGAAAAGTATATACATATATAAATTATATAATATAAGGGAGAGGAGAGAGACGAGGG
>DWLS01002951.1:0-16796 GCA_018246255.1 Pachliopta kotzebuea | reverse complement strand
ACGATACCGCGCTTGTGCGGAACCTCAACCGAGATGTCGGTGAGACCACATAGCCTGGTGAGGCTGAAGATTTTTTTATAAATTATACTATTGTACAAACAATCATGTGACTTCTTTTATGGTTATAGGTAACGTTTAAAAAAAATGTTTATGAAACTTCACTATTTCTACAATAGTCTAGTGTCAACTAATTGTCAGAAATTGTCAAACTTGTCAGTTAAAAGGTTTTGAAATGTTTACGTTTTTCGGTTAATATTACTTAAATGTACTATGAAAACAAGTTAATATATTAATAGGTGTTATTCATTAAGATGTAAGTAATTATATAAGTTTTATACACCATTATTTTCTGTAAATATGACAATACTTTTGTTAAAATATCTCTTCTAGTGTTTTTTTGGATAAAACAAAAATAACTGATTACAAAGGTAAAACGTTTATTTTAGTGGATGCGATACACATACGGGTTATATTAAATATCATGTAAAATAATGTTTTTCAATATTTATTTTACGTGTTTGTATTATTAATAAAAAATTGTATAAGTTTAAACTAAAATTAGAGATAACTACTGTGAATATTGCAAGTAATATAGTAACATTATTACTAGTTAATAAGTTAAATTTTGAACATCTGATCTATATATCCAAGTTACTCCTAAAACCGATTTATATCGATATTAGGCTTAGGTATGCAAATTATTTTCATGTTACACTCTTGGTTTCTGAAGCTGGATGTCTGGACGATGCCCTGTCGCTGACAGATCCGGGGCATCCCTTTCATAACGGCTGATGGCTTTCGCGGTAGGTTTAGTGGGTAGGGGTCGTCCAGGCCGAGTCCCACACACCCCTCCGGGCCCACCCAAGGCACTGGCGGAACTTCCGTAAAAGGACTCCCCGCGTTAAAAAAAAAAATGGATGTCTGGATGAAGCAGTTCCCTGTTTCTCACGAGAAATTCAAACACTGTGATAAATTCTTATGTACAATAGAGATTTTAACAGTTGACCTTCTTTAAAAACATGGTTTTGGTATAAAAATGGATCTAAACCTTTTATTTATAGGGCCACCAACATGTAATAGTCATGGTCTCAGAACTGCAAAAAAATATATTATAAATAATGACTTTTTGAAAGGTAATGACTTTTTAGATTTTTGTTATAGTTGATAATTTAAATAAATAACTATGAATTTATTGCATATACTTTAACATTTTTGAATATAAAAGTTAAAATGATTTATAATAAAGTAGAACTAGGTAGGCTCCTCACAAAAATGTAGCAGTGTTGTATAAATATCCAGTTTCTTTAATTTTTTTTAATGATCATGGACAATATAACTACTGTCATATTTTTCAATTTTATACAATAACCATAAAAAGAAGCTTACATTCAGTTTTTAAATTTCACATCTGTAGCTGCTTTCTGTAACTTACTTCTTGTTACCTTTGACCTTTTTTTAATTTTCTTCTTTGATTGTATAAACTCATCAGAATCTGAGTTATCTGACATGAGTGCATCTGCATTATTTGTTGTACAATTTTTCTTAGTTTGGATTGCACTAGCTACAAAGGCACTTTTTCTAAATGTCTTCAATTTTTTTCCATCACTGAGTTTTTGTGTTTGTTTTGTATTTTGTGGTATATCTCCAAAGCTTGTATTAATATTATGTCCTAAACTTTCCGATTTCGCATGTTTTAGTCTAAAAAATTTATTTGTGATTATACATTCAACAACAACATTTATTTAAAATAATGTAGTATACTCTTTTTTGTACTCACTTTCCTTTCTTTTTATTAAATTTTACAGGCTTACTTTCTATTACATCTTCTGAAGTTGGGACTTTCATTGTGATCTTTTTTATTCTAGATTTTTTCTTTTTCTTTTCATCATTGGGTATTGTCAATTTACTTTCCAATGTCTCCAGTTTTTCTGAACAAGACCTGTTATAAATAATGTTTTATTTGTTGTGTGCTTGTAGATAGCTTAATTTTTATGTGCACAAGTTAGGAAACCTGAGTTTATGATATCAAATATTATTTATTATTGAATTTCTTCTTAAGCAACATGGATGTGACAATGCATTTGGTTTGTAAATCAGGTCCACTGCTAGAAAAATGAGAAACTAACAATCTCATTTCTTGTAGCATGGACAGTACAGTCATACAAGTTCTACCATAACATTGTAAATATCTTTATTAATTCTGTTTACTCATTGTTAACAGAAAAAGATTGTAGCTTTATTACAATCATTACATAATTTTTCACAATCTAAATAAAATTAGAAGTATTTTAGTAATTGCAATTTCACGCCATAAAGACAGTTTTAAAAGATATTTGTAAAAATTACAAAAGGAATTGAACTGTCTAAACCAAGTGTTTTTATTTGAATTTTATTACATGCTTTGCTGTAAATATACTTGTACTAATAAAAAAGTTTTTGTTGTTACTGATTAAGTTAGTAGTGTACATGAAACCATGTACTTCTAGGTTTTTTGAAATGCTTTGTGAAAGTCTAGTAATACATTTGATAAAACATTAAATATAAACAGACTTCTAAAAAGGGAACTGTTATGAACATTATACATATTTTATTTTTATTAATAACTATTCTTTGAACTAAATATTTGATTAAGTAGTTACAAGTACACTAACTCTGTGACATTTAAAAGCTAGTAAATGTAGTTATGGGAGATAATTTCTGCACAAAAAACACTTAAAGTAGTGTTAACAAAATAAAATCAGATTTACGTCATAAATATTTAAGGGAGTTTTCACCTGAGTAAAGATTCACTATCGGTAAAATATGAATTCATAGCAAAACTTGAAATGCCCCATGATAATGGAGCCCTTTCATTACTTTGTATGCCGGTCCAAATGTTTTTCTTCAATGAATTCAATTTTACTTGCAATTCTGTAGGTTGCATGTGCCTGTTTTTGATTTCCGAAATACATCTGTAAAAGAGAATGTTATTGAGTTATATCTTTTATTAGAGGATATTCTTGATGTACAAGTTATTAAGAATAATTTTCATCTTCATGGATTATTATCTATTGCGTATTTCTTAAGTATAAAGTGAATCTTATTTTAAATAAAATTATCTAGATAACCCTGAATTTTTGACAGACTTTTTAGACCGATTACAGTAATAATACTGTAATTGGCCACCTAACTAAAACAAATGAGCTATCACTGTCCCTAATGATTTTACCTCCACTAATTATAATAAGCCATTATAAAACTTTTTGCAGGCTCGAATTTTGATATTTGTTCAGGGGGTACAGGGATATCTTTTAGTAAAAACTAGTAGTTATGGTATTGAAGAAAGAAGAAAAATAAAAAAGTTTAATAATGTATATGGTTATAAACAAAAGGCTGGTACTACATACTTCGGTGGAGGTAATTGCCTGAATTGATGCCAAGAAGCTGGACTCAGTCTAGATTTTCCGATAGGATCGTTGAACATCGAGACACTGCGTGGACGGTTATATTTAGATGATTTTCGTTCTCGATCCGAATTAAATGGCGAGTCACTGGTCTACATAGAAAAAAAAATGTTTTAGCTAAAGTAACTGTTTTATTATGTCCATGTATATAGATAAAATATACCGGCACTGGACATATTTTCAGTTCAGGAGGCATTTTCTTTTTTCTTTTAGGATTAACTTTCGTGTTTGAAATTAATTTATGAATTCTTCTAACAGGGCTCAAATTTTCATCGAGTGATTCATCGGACGAAGGATCAGACAGTGCATCTGATGTAAGGTCTACTATAGTTTTTGATACCTGGAATAATTTGTATACATACATTTTTCAAATAGAGATTTTAAAAATTTTTTAAATATAGAAAGTATTGGCGTTTGACATTTGCATTTATAATAAGTTTATGATTCTACCTTCATAGTTTCTCTTCTTGTCCTTCTTTTTTCTATTTTTAATTTATCGAAGTTTATACGTTGTTTCACGGGTTTCTAAAGGAGAAAATTAACGATTTTATTCATAGAAATATTAATGTCTTCGAACAATATTTGTGTACGTACATCACTGCACTGTTTAATCCCATCAGGAATTAAAGGAGAAGGTGGCGGTGCAAGCTGATTTTTCCCAATCCGCTCTTTCATAACACCAGATTCTGAACTGCTGCTGGACGTATCGCCTTCATCACTGTCATATAAAGATTACAATACTTTAATCTTGTTATTAATTGTAAATTGTTAATGCGGTAAAATGATCACCACCACCACCTCGAATAATCCGATAAATTGATATTCGTTGGTTCGTCGGCATTAGAACCTTCTTTTATCAGCCTGGTTACTATTTTATTCCTTAATCTTTCTTTACTAGGATCTTCATCGTAAAAATCTAACAGTGTTTCACAGAATGTTCGTCCAAGGTTTTCGTAATCTTGCACTGAAAAATGAGTGGACATCCTGCTCCCTAATTCCGTCCCGCCAAATGATGCCTCCATTGTGTAGCTATTGGATACTCCCAACATCCAAATTACAACCCTTCCAGTGCCTTCTTTACTGCGTTGTATTCTGAATTTACAATTCTCGAACGAAAACTAAAAACGTATTATACTCTCGTAATTTAAATAATTTAGACAAGGTTTTTTTCAACTATATAAAATTTTGTTGTACTACAGTTAAATTGTTACCTTATCAGCAGCGTTTTTATGTAACATTAAAGGAAAAACCTGTTCCTGTAAATGTCTATCAGAATTTTTGCGGCTTTCACAACCATAAATAAATATGTTATGTTTTCTTGAATGCGCATGCAGGTCAACGTACATAGCTACTCCGCATTCCTCTTGCAATCTAAAAATTGCATAAAATTAGTTAAAATTATGATTTCTAATATTTTCGCAAAAATTGTTTCTTTATTAATTAATCCGATAGTGGGCACTAATGTAAAGGTTTTTTTTTTGTTTAACGTGGAGGAAATGCCTGCGCATACCTGCCTTCGCGGGGCAAAGACAGGTTATGTCGGACTTGCACTGACTAAAACCTCCACGATATTCACCTCGTTGCTGTATAACGGAGTCACGGGAACAGATAGACCATCCCGTCAGCGCCGGTAGGTTTCCCAGCTCCACCTCGGGGGAGAAAAATCTCCCCCTTCCCTCCTCCGGTAGGGCGCGCCGGAACTCATAACGCCCCCTCTCTGGGCCTTTCCTCGTTTGGGCAACAGACTCCCCCGAGTCCGTGGGATTACGCAAAGACCATGGGAGCCAGCAGAGCAAGCTCCACCGGCTCCCTGCGGCGGATCTGGTGTTTGGCTCCGCCGTCAACCATTGTGTGCCCGCGGACCATAGGGAGAGCGGCCGGGTCCTTCGCAGCCCCACCTCGGCATCAGTTGGCAGTAAGCGCAGCGCTACACGCACCGCACGTTGCCTCCCGCAGCCCCTTGGCCACTCCTAGGCGAGCGAAAGCCGCAGCTCTCAAGCTCAAGCCTGGAGTGGCCTACTTGGCCGGCCCTGCTCCTCGGGTCAGCTGGTAGGTTCCATGGTTGGTCACGAGACCACGGTTACTAGAGCCCTTCCGCCATGACAAGGCGGGAACCAGTTCGGGGGACCACTATACATTTCACGTGGCGCTGTTTCAAAACCACCAGGCCGTGGGCCCCGTGGTCCGCGTGCCCAACATCAGATGAGCTGTATACGTCACAAGAGACGAGTCAGCGCTAACATCATCAGAAAATTTCATTTATTTGTTTCTACGTGGCGAATCATCATAACTTCCCTTCGATTAATAATGTAGGTAATAGTTTACCTCCGTATCATAACTTTGGTGTGCCAAACTGGAGGATATGTTTCTCTTATTACTGTCCTGTATTGCCTATTCAAATCCTTTCCGGTCAACGAACAACGATTGTTGCCGACAATTACCTGTAATAATAAAGAGAATAAATATATTTAAATAATACGTATATATAGCGAATAATTTGTAGACCGTAACTCACACCATCCGGGTTAAGCATTGGCACTAATTTGAAAATGAATTTTTCCCTCAACTCGCGTGCTTGATTTGTATCTCCTGTTAAATAATCCATAAAACCTTTCATCATCCACGAAGAAGGGGTTTCGCCGGGGTGTACTCTGGCCGTTATTATTACCGCTTTCTTTTTCTATAAGAAATATATTATTCCTTGTACCATTTTATTTACGAAATTATCACTCGTACAGGTTCGGAATATTAGAAATAAATATTTCATAGTTTTTACTTTGTATGCATTGAGCATGATATTAAATGCAAAAGTAATTGTTATACAGACGAAAAATTGTTTAGAACTTGTTAAATGTATGATAATTTTTTTGTTGTTTCATGTTCAAGCTTTGTTATGTCGAATTGATCCACTTGAGATGAGATGACATATAATATTTAATAAAATGAAATTTAAAATAAAACGTTCTTATTACTTTAACTGAAATACATTTTACAATACACAAAATTTTCATGACTAACCTATTAAATATGAAAATACCTGTACCAGGTAGTCTCGTCGTTGTTCAGATATTAATAGTGAAAAATAATTATTATAATTACAAAAAAGAAATAATTTTGTTTTGCTGCATATGTCTGTGAATGTTATGTTTATTTGTGCGTGCATGTTTATCTGAGTATCTAGTGTCTTTGCTTGTCTAGAATTTATTCAACACTTAATACTTACTAATCACTTACCATGTAATATGCTATAATAAAAAATACATACTATAATTTATTTAAGAAAATATTCAGTTTCCTGAATAGGATTGATTTTAACCATATGTGATAACTAATAAATGAATTACCTTTTGTTCCATTTCGTTGGTATTTTGTGGAGCAGTGATAGTCAGGTAGTATACGTTATTTCCTGCTAAAGTGCGACAGAGAAGTCTTAGTTTAGAATACGTCGACTTAACAGGGTGTGCTTGCAATCTCGACAAATATTCTTGCAAATCTGAGTACGTATATGGGTAACAGTGAGCTATGTAAACAGCATCGTTACTATGAGGAAATTCAATATTAAATGTTAAGGTGTAACTCGGAAACTGTTCTTCCTCTTCGCACCTGTAAAAATATATACCTGTTAAACAAATACAATTCGCAACTAAAAGTTAATTAAAACGTCTGAGGTATAAATCGAACCTATGAATATTATACGTAAACGGCAAAAAAACTTGAAAAAAAGTATGATTTTTAGACTCCGTGGAGATCCTTTAGAAGAAATATGAAATAACTTGTTCTTATTATTATTAAGTTATAAGGGTTGGAAAAACGTTTGCCTTACGAGGAATCATTCTTATAGTAAGCTATATTATCGCCGCATCTTCTCCATCCTATAGAATGCAACTGGGCATCCTTAGTAGAATATAATAACGGTCGCATGCCTTCATTGTATAAACTCTCGCCTTTTGACAAATTTACAATAGAGAACCTGTAAAAAAAGGAATTAAGTATGAAGGAGAAAAGGAGGACTAGACAATTTTTTTAACCGAAAAAATAAAAGTTGTCGCCTTCGGTAATAATTATAATAATTACTGATTGCTTTCCAGTTATGCTAATCAGTTGCTATTAGACCGTTTGTGGCTAGGTTTTTTTTTAAAAGTCAGAGAGGTGTAATAATTGAAAACATTATAGTAAAATACATTAGGTAATCTACTTTATACAGGATATTTTGTTAGAGGTTAGTTTCTAGGATTTAATGTAATATACTTTAAAAAGTTACTTAAAGAAATGTACCTGTACATCATGTGTTTCCTTGTGTTTGTCACACGAAAGTAAAACCATTGCATATGCCTGTTTGTATACAGATCGGTTCGCAAATGCAACTCGTAGTATGCAGATGTAATGCGTATCGCTTTTGCTAGATTGCCGCTTTCAAATCTCGATTCGAACCTTAACTCATCTTCGCCACTAATACTAGTACAAGCCGATAGAAACAATCGAGACCCTCCAACTGTAGACCGACTAAACTGAAATAAATGGTTTTTTAATTGATTTAATGGTCTTGATTGATAAAAGGCAATTACGAAGGGAATAATTCCATTAAAATATCTGCAATTTTTTCGGTGGCTTATACCGTCATCCCGTGCTCGCTGATTCACATGCCAAGTATGACCAGTATGGCAGTTACACGTTTGTAGACTAAAATTATGAGTTAAATTATTTTTATGTATGCAGTTCTTCTATTAGGTTTAACGATATTCCATATTATAAGGAATGACAAGTTTAAAACATTTTGTAGCATTATTTGTTTATTACAATATTGACACAATAAATGTTATAAACAATCGTTCCATTAAAAGTGGCTGTAACTATAAGATACGTAACTAAGGCTTTTCGCATTTGTTTATTAAATAGAATAAATGTATAAATTATATATAAGATAATAACCCCCGCATTTCGCAAACGTGGTGGGTCCATGACAATGATTCTCTTCAGCAGTAGAAACAATAAGAGGGTTATTTATGTATGTGTGTACATTTATTACTTCTTAATTTTCAGTGAAAAACTCTGTAATGGTTTTATAAATTTAAATAAAAACCGACGCTGTGTGATGTTAATAAAAGTGATACTTACGTAATTAACAGCACTCATGGGATTATACTGAAATATAACAGTCCCTGCATCTTCCCCGACAGGCTGCGGTCGTAGTTCCTTTTTTGTAGGAACATAATAAGGCTCTGGACTTGCAGGACTCCATGTTAAGTGTTGGATTCGTTCTTCTACGACCTGTTAAAAATTAATTCTCACTCTTCTTGTTTCAGAATAAGATCTGGTAGTGAAGTTCCCTCCGTATAAGACATCGCATATATTTTTACGTAAGTATATTTAATTGTCATATTACAAGCAGGAAATTTATGTGAGTACAAAAATAAATAATCATTAATCTTGTTTAATTGATAATGATGTGTATTTGCTACGCCCTTTCTAATTATAATATTTTGATTTTTTAATTGTATGTAAAATACGATTGATTTAAAATGAAATGAAGCCTGTAATAAGTTGTTTTCTATTACAGCACACGAAAAATTTGTGGTGTTATATTGTATTTATTAATAAACTTTTATTTAAGGTCTCACTTGACATTCTGACGGCCAACGCGGTGCTTGCTGTGGACAGTCAAGTTCCTTAGGCAAGGCGAACAAATCTCTAGGTTCCTTTAATTTAGCGGTTGTCCGAAATGTTCTTATATCCGTGTTAATTTCTAGTTGGTTAGTTCTAATATTATTATGTAGAAAGCTTGATATGAAAGTGCCTAGAATAAATAATCATCAATATACAGAATAAGTAATCAATATCAATAAATAATCAAAAATCGAATCACAACAACTATATAGAAGGGAATTAAATTTAAATAATGTTTAATCTTTAAACTTGTACGAAATCGTTGTTGCATTTACCTAGTAATCAACTATAATTACCTTTATTGCATATAGGAAAGAGCGACGCTTGTAGAGTTTTAACTTGGTCTAGATTTGCAATAAGTAGATTGTCTTGTAATACCGGATCTTTAGTTGGCAGAGTTAGAGTTATTGTCGTGTTGTCTACATATTGTCTCTTTTGTTCTTCTATATCAAACATAATTGCATTCTCCTGTGCACTCTCTAATTGTTTCCACCATAACATTTTAGATATGTTAAAAACCAGTTACGCTGACATTGTTATGTAATTTTTTTTAACAAAAGTATTAGTTTCGGGAATTTTGTCTCCATGGCTGCATAAAAGTTCGATCGAAATTTTGGCAGCTGGTAAACGCGTAAAGGCAGCGGGTTGTACCGCGAACAGAAGCGGACTGGGGTTGTCGTGCGGGCTTCTAAAGTTATGAATATTAGACGACGGATACTTCACTGATGTCATGCTCGATCGAAGGCTTATCAGCTAATAAGTGACGTCAACGTCATGCAGATCTCAAGTGTTAGGCTTTTCCGGTTGTTAATTTTGTTATGTAGTTAATTCATTATTTCGATATTTTAAATAATTAAAAGTTTTACTGGCCTTGACTAAGATCTTAGGTAGACTAGAAGATAATGCCAAAAGGCATTAAGTTTATAAAAAAATAAAATCCTTAAAAAATATTATAGAAAACAAATAACTTAAAAACAACATCAATTATAACATTTAAAAAATGTTTCATTTATGTTTGTCTTAAAACAGAGGTTTTAGGTAACAGTTAGGAATATGAGCCTTTCTTTTTTTAGAAAGAAAATAAATAAATTTAATATTATCCAGATTATTTTATTCTTTATATACAGGCATATTTTATATTGCACTTTAGTCTTTGTAGTTTTAGTTCGCTACCGAAAAAAGTAATTTGCCAACTGTCCAAACAATCATTCAACTTCACCCTTATAACGGGCGTTCTAGGTAAACAGAAACTACATTTACTTCTTCGAATGTTTGAAAGGTTACTGCACTTCTGAGTAATAGGGCGGTAACTTGTAAAATAATGAAGTTTTCTGCGGCCTCTATCACGGTCGGAAAACTTTAATCTGTTCAAAAAGCAAATATTTTTTGTAATACTAGAAAAGTAAATAGTTTTTCTTGACTAAAAATAGTCACAGGAATAAATTTGTATTGATTGACAATAATTTTTACAAATCACATTTTATTTCTTTGATTGTATGAGATAAATTTAAAATATTTTTTTTATTATTCAATATATATTCACTTAAGACACTTTTTTCTAGACGACTTTTATTTTTACAATATATTTTTGCTTATGTTTCTCGTACTATAATCAGCGTTTATATTTGTACGTGATATATTTATTTGCTTTAACTGTTACTCTGACTTACGTTGTGAATTAAAACTCGTTTAACAATACGTCGTACGAAATCGATAGTTGTTTTTAAACATAAAACACTAACGATTTTTGTATATTCTGGCATATCATATTATATAATGGCCATTAATTATGATATAGATTATTTTATTATTTTAGCTCATTATGCAATTTTTGAGAAAATCCATTACGCTCTTACTTAACTACTAATTTCTGACTGATTTCGCCTGATATTTTTGTTAACTTTTCCTTAACACTATATAAATTGAATTATAGTGTTTATGGTTGAGGAGTACTAAAATATACTATTTCTTATTTCATTTACTTGTTCGCTATATACTTATTGTAATCAATACGTGTTTTTCGATTTTACTATATTTGTATAATATTGATTCAATCTAGTTGTATTCGTTACGTCGTAGATATTATACATTTGCTTATTGGAGTAACAAAAAAAATGTATAGTTTATAACTAAGTAGTTATCGTTCGTTTACCGTTCGGGTTATCTTTACTAAAACATGCTTCAGTTATCAATATGTCCTCTGTTTTTATGAGAAGTCTTAAAGTAATTTGATTTCCTTCCTTAGTATAGTGGTTTGAATTTGTGTTGTGTGTTCGAGTTTTTGTTGCCGTGGCTACATGTTCGGATAAGTCGATAGTTTCTAACAACAACCGCGTGTTGGTTGGATTAAATTTGTGATATACATTCCCATAAATTGTTTTATCGTGACTATAGTGACAGGAACATAATGCTACAATAGAAAAAGTGCGTTTCTATTTTGCTGATTTATTATACCAATAATCAAACTACTTTAAAGAATTTCGCTTATGTTGCATTATTCATCCAACGTATTATGAATCAGTTTAATAATCAAGAAATATATGCATATGCTTATATCTTATGTTCGTTTTTATCATTTTAACCATTATTTAAATGTTAAAATAGGTTTTAAGTTTTAATGTGCTGTGTGATCCCACATTAATTTCATTCATTTATAATTCTCTATCCAAGTTAATAAATAATGATGATAATGAAATTTTTAAATAGGGTAACAGTAATACGGGAAAATTTTGTATAGTTGTATATAACTGAATTAATATGTTAATATTAGTTTAATAGATATAACAAAATAATAAATGTTTAAAAAATGTTAAATTTTAATGAAAAATGTTGTTTCTAGTAGTTAAAGGATTGACAACTTTTACGTTAGTTACTCTTATTGGTATTACACAAATATTAAAAATTAATACTTTGTAAGGTTTCTTTATTCCTGATCACATGTTGTGTCAACTTTTATAAACACTTTTCTAGTCTTTCTCGATTCGCATGATTTGTATTAAGGTCGCAAATGCAACTTGTGTAGTCGTTGGGGTGACTGCCCTGATCCTGGCACGGAGTATCACGGATCAATTCCCTATTTAATATTTCAACAATTTTCGTGATAACCATCAATCAAGTGTGTAGTACATTTCTACGCAAAGCTTATTTTGTTTAAGATGAGTTTTAAGCACATTAGAATCAATTCACTTACGTTTAACTTCATTCTTATCATGTGTCTTCGTTGTTGGTATAACATTTATGACTGAATTGTTTTATGAAATAACGTTTTCCAATATAAGAACGTAAAAAAGGCAATTCATAGAAAAATCTGAAATTTTTAATGTCTTCAAAAGTGGGTTTGTAGAATTTATACATTATAATAACATAAAAATGTACTAATTTCAGGTAGAGAAAAATGGGTCGTAAAGTTGTAGTCGCAGTATGCACATTGAACCAGTGGGCTCTTGATTTTGAAGGGAATTTGAGCAGAATTTTACAGTCGGTGCAGGAGGCGAAGGAATTGGGCGCACTATATCGAACTGGTCCCGAGTTGGAAATATGGTATGGTTTCTTTAATATTTATTTTTTTATTTGCTGGCAAATAACTGGTTCGTAATTTGATGCGCATGAACATGCATATTTCTAGTAATTAAAATTTTAATAAAACAATAAACAGATGTTTATAATAATTCTTTGATAATCTGATTATAATGTTTTGATCTTATCAATAGGACTAATGACACTAAATTTAGTAATTTTTTTTACATAATGATAATACATCGTTTAAAAATTTCAGCGGGTACAGTTGCGAAGACCATTTCCACGAGTCGGATACATACCTTCATAGTTGGCAAGTACTGGCCGAGTTGTTAAAGTCTGCAACATGTAAAGACATGCTCATAGATGTGGGTATGCCCGTTATACATAGAAATGTTTCCTATAACTGTCGGGTTGCTTTCTTTAATAAAAAAATTCTGTTGATCAGACCGAAGATGATGCTTTGCGAAGATGGAAACTATAGAGAAACCAGATGGTTCTCTTGTTGGACTAAGGTGAGATTAAGAAATTGTTAATGTGTTTCTTCAATATTCGTAAAAAATATAATCTTTACAAAAAAGAAAGAAAGTGCAACTGTAACAATAGAATGTATGACAAAAAATTGTTAAAATAACAATTCGTGTGTATGAGATAATGTTAAATGTAGAGTATTATTATTATGTAATCATTATCACTATTATTAGTAGTAAAAGAGGTCGATGTCGATTTCTATTGTCTAACAATGTGCAGTCATTACTATGTTTCGTTTTGAAGGTTGTTGTAAGCAAGTAAGTTTGTTAATGCGCTTTACCATCATCGACCACATCTTCACTTAACACTAGGTGGGATCGTGGTCAAACATTAACCTATACATACGTAAAAAAAAAGTGAAATTACCAGGGTAAAGAGACAATGTCTTCAACCTTATAGGTAGTGTACGTCATCTTAACTAGTGCTACATTATAGGTAGGCATAGGTGACTTATCTCCAGTGAACTTTCCTCCAACGACGCCTTGTCGAATAAATAAAAACAAAATAATAACACTAAATAATGTTTTAGGAGCGTCAAGTGGAAGATTATTATCTTCCCAGAATGATAACGACGATAACAAATCAAACAACAGTGCCTATAGGAGATGCGGTAATAGCGACTAAGGACACATGTATCGGGTTTGAGATATGCGAAGAGTTATGGAATCCGCAAAGGTTACATTTGCTATTAACAAATTGTCAATATTAATATTACTCATTAATTTTTACATTTTTCAAATATAACTGATTATTTTAAAAAAATTTTTAGGTTTGTACCGGGATTTGGTAAAAGGCCAATAGGTGGCGCTGTTTCGTTATAATTTCACACTCTTTGCGTCTGCTTGAGGAGCTCTTATTCTCATCGTTTTAATTTAACAATTACTCTGGTTTCCCTTCACAACGTATAAATCTTTCGCCTTTTACTAAAGATTTCCGTGGAGGGGAACACTCAAATGAGTTTTACAATATTTTTGATGCCTCATGATCGTGGGGCTTATTATAAGTCATAAAAGTTATTATTAACGTGTCAATAACTTAATTTACAATTATCAGAACATTGAAAATGTTTTAATTTAATTATTAGTTGTATTTTAGAACTTTTTTCGTAGAAGCTTTATAACGCTGATATGTCTACGCGCGTACTTTATAACACTTAAGTTTTTAATTATTTTCCGGGATGATTTTTGTGGATTTAGTTGGTAGTAGGAATCTAACCACATTTGGGAAATCAGTCGCTATAAAAGAATAGCTGTATTTCGGCTGTCACCATATGTTTCCTGAGTAGAAACAGGAGTATTCTGAGCGTGCAAGCTTCACCCACCATGCTCTTATTGTTATTGAACAACAGCATATGAAATTGAGATCAAGTGTTTAAACAATTTTTAATAAAACATTAATTATTTATATCGATGTTAGTATCGAATACAATCAGCTGCTTGCTTAAAGTCAATCGTTCTCAGGTATGCTGTTGTTGGTACATGCGCCACTTTAGAAAAACGACAGGTAGCAATATCACAATGATTACATGATCTACTAGTAACCATCATGCGGCCGAGTCTGTCATGGGACGTGATGGGTTCGGAGCACTCTGCTACGCCTGTATCATACGTTTTTGCGATTCTTCTTGAGTTTAGATAAAAAGTGATTTTCAATCTTGAATTACATTTTTATTTGCAGCCGTCATATACCCCTAAGTCTCGATGGAGTGGAAATAATATCGAATGGTTCAGGCAGTTACATGGAATTGAGGAAGGCTTACGTCACTGTAGATTTAGTGAAGAGTGCTTCATTCAAAAGTGGAGGTGCCTATTTGTTTAGCAATCTCAGGGGCTGCGATGGACAAAGGATCTATTTTAACGGTTGCTCTTGTGTCGCTGTTAACGGTGAAGTTGTCAGTAGAGGTCTACAATTTGCTCTACATGATGTGGTGAGATATATTTCCTATCCTAATTATTACCGATATTCGGTATCAGTATAGTGGTTTTTAAAAATTTGACGCTAAATTTAGTTCTAAAGTAATTATTAATTAAATTTTTTTTATGGAACGAAGCGATGGTTCCTTCTTTGTGTAAAATTTTTTTATACAAAAGACGTACAATGTGTTCGCCTTATAGTAAGCAATACAAATAAGTAATACCGTGAACTTGCGGCACTTAGAATATTTACTCTATAGCATTGCATTCGTCACATTCACATATAAGATGTTAAGTCACGGATAATAGTTTTTTCTGGCTACAGTACTTTTCACATTGGACCACTGCAATTAGACTGACGAAATAAGCCTTCGGTGTTTAGTCAAACTAAATTGGTTTATAGTGTATATTCTCTTTTCAGGAAGTAATTACGGCAACCATAGACTTAGAAGATATCCGTTCCTATCGCACTCAAATACGTTCCCGTTCGCACTTAGCCGCTTCAAATACTCCTTTTCCTCGTGTAAATGTAGATTTTGCCTTGTCTGATGATGAAGATATACATCTGACTATCAGTCCACCCATAGAATGGAAATACTTGACACCTGAGGAAGAAATTGAGTTAGGTGTGTATAGTTTTTCACCGAAATCTTAACGTTTATTTTTTCTACAATAGGCTAATATTTGATTTCAATTTTACATGGTGTTAGTCATTATTAATAATAAGGAATAAAATGGTAAAGCGTGGCTAGACAGTTCTTAGCCGTAACATAACAATGTTGTAGTGGCGGTATATATATAACAAGAGAGAAAAAATCCCTGTTAATGACCAAACTCCATAACATGTAGCCACATGACACGTAGATGCAGAGACCTCCATGTCACGTACAATTAATACGTTATGATAATGCTTGCATATTTCTATCTTATCTTCCTTGTCTAGTACGCAACAAGACGGTACTAAGGATTATCAATTTCCATATTGTTGTAAATTAATACTTAATCGTATAAAATATTTTGTAATGTACTACCAGATGGCGCCAATATGCGTATTATACTTTTACAATGTTTTTGCTATATATGGTCTTTATGACATAGCGTAGTGTACTAAACAGTAGACGTAGTACGCGATGATTCTCTACAAGGCGGGCCAGAGTACTGGCTAAATACAAGAGAAATCCTTGAATGCCGGCGATCAGTGTAGAAATTTAGGTAAGGTGTAATTTTAGCAACGAACGTTTATCACCTCATGACATCGACGCATTTTTGCATGTATAAAGGAATGTTTTCCGTAAGTAGAATATTATGATTTATCTTTTTACAGGTCCAGCTTGCTGGCTTTGGGATTACCTACGAAGGTCAGGACAGGGCGGCTTTTTTCTGCCTTTAAGTGGAGGCGTTGACTCAACGAGTACTGCTTGCATAGTCTTCTCTATGTGCACGCAGATTTGTGATGCAGTCCAAAAAGGGGGTAGGTGTAATCTATAACATTGCCTAAATATTTACTTTATATGTAAAAATAATGTTATTCTATATCAAATATTTTAGCTTATTGTTGTCCATTGCTGAACGTAGGCCTTTTGTTTTTTTTTTTTTTTTTTTTAACGCGGGGGAATCCTTTAACGGCCGTTCCGCCGGTGCCCTGGGTGGGCCCGGCGGGGTGTGTGGGACACGGCCTGGGCGGCCCCTACCCACAAAACCTACCGCCAAAGCCATCCGCCGTTATGAA